>APFE031243266.1:5658-72696 GCA_000404065.3 Pinus taeda
TGAGTGCTAAGTGAACTATTCAAAAAAAATCATGAGAAATTAGTCAGTTACGACTACCTCTCATGGAAATGGTCATACATGAATGACTTACTTAACGCAGTTGAATCCCAAAAATGATATCTAATGGACAATTAACCAATGTTGTCAAAACCAGACTGGTCATCAAATCAATCAGCACCGAAACTGAGAACCAAGCAAAAACTGGACCAAAAAACCGGTCTACCAGAAACTACATAAATATTCAAATTTTGAAAAAAATGCATAAGTATTCATGTGCATCCATATGAAGTTTGAACCCAAACCATTATACACAAATATGCAAAGTTTCTTATATATGTAGCGATGGTGCATATAACCAAAATAGCACCGAGCTCAATCCATCTTTGAACCAAAAATACATCAACAAAGAGACTTTACATGGCCTCTGTAGTCTAAACAAAATCATGCTACAATAAATACCTACATATCATCAAAACCTTTGCCTATATTGGGATCCTCATCATCAATATCACCCTCTAAGCATTAAAATAATATAGAAAAAGCTTTACATGTCAAATTGAGATTTTGTTTGAGTGATACGTACAATTTTACTAGGGTAATAATAGTGGAGTTCAACAATCAAACCAACATCGAGGTACATAGAGGGTTTGGTGCTTTTGGTTAAATGCTAGTTCCATACCCTTCTACATGATAGAATCCAATGGAAATGTTGCAATCCCCTCAATCTTGAAATACTCCAAACTGTAAAGCCTGTTGGATTTTGAGTGGGATTTAAAATTATACTTTCTCCATATGAATCCAATGAGGTTGGAACCACTCTCAAACATCCTGAAACAATCAATGATAATGTTAAAAATTTAAGTAAAAGGACTTTTACGTTAATTACATAACATTAGTAGGGCCCTTGGATTCAATAATAGACTTGCCCACTCAAATTATTGTTTCTAGGCAAAATTCAAGGGGAATGCCTAGCTGTTTTGTAAGGGGACACCCACAAGCACTCATTTTGGAGAAATGCATCTTCTACATTGGGGAAATGTTTCCCTTGCATCTCCCCAAGTTTCCCCAAAAGGTGGACATGGGAAAATGTTTCCCTAGGTGCCCCCCAATCCGAAGAGCGTGGGAAACATGGGGAGCGTGCCCCCACCTTGGGGGATGCAACCCCGTGGAACACTGATTTCTTCCATTGCAATAGTCAACACAAGGAAATGTTTTTTCTTTCTTTGTTCAAGAGAATCTCCAAAATTTCATTCCCCTCTAGTGCTCTTCAGTGCAGGCAGGAAGTCTAATTGTTGATTGGCTTTTAGGAATAACCTAGTCCAATAATACTGGCTCCAAAATAGTAAATGGTCTGCAAAATGAGGGGAGGATAACGGTTCCTCAATCTAACCAGCATCGAGGCTTATCTACAGGCATCTATCTCTCTTCCAAGCACTCAACCCAATGCTGGTTTGGTCATTTTCCGATTTGGAACACGCACTCATTTTGAAGAATGTAACATGAATTTGCAATCCAAAGGATGGTGGTATGAATAAATTCCTGTGAGGTTGGCAAATGGAAGGGAGGATTCTCACGCTTTCCCCAAACTGATTGTACTCGGCCCATGCTCAATAATTGCTTGAGGTAGTCATTCCTCACCAACCTCTCTAGATGCAATGATTTGGCTTTCTCAGTCGAAAGTGATGGATGAGCTTCAATTAAGGCATGTGATGGAAAAGATGTGACTTTCTAAGATGGCATTTGGTAATAGAGGCCTTTTTTTGCATTGGGCCCCTTTCCATCATTCTTTCTCATGGACTCGTAGCTCCTATCTGCTCTCAGCAGTCACCTTGGACCATTATTTGTTATGTTATATTCTGGCATTACATTTACATAGCATTGTGTTGCCACATGGTCCATAGAAAGTATATTTACAGCATCTGCATGCCTATTTATTCTCTAGTCTGGCTTTGGTCTTGAGCTCTGCACTAGGAATCCATATAAACATTTGTTAACATCTGCATGCCTTATCATTCTCTAGTTGGGACTTGGCCTTGAGCTCTGCACTAGGATTCAGTATAAGCACGTTTTTAAAATTTAGATCAAGGGGTCATTTCTTTAAGATCACATGGCTTGACACCTCTGTCATTATAAGCACACATTTACTTACACATAATCTGATTCAGTACATTTCATGGGTTAAAAACAGGGGTATTACAGCCCTGCTGATCAACACAATCCTAATTTTGATAACATTAATTGTGTATAAGAAGAGTGTATGATCAAAATGTTTTTCTCGTTTGGAGAGTTCCATTACTTTTAATTTTCTAACAAAGCTTTGTAATATGTATTATTGCATGGCAGGATAGTTAAAAAAATTCCAGTTATATTTAGCACAGTTTGCTTTTCCCCTCTTGTACACCTATATGTAAATGTTTCATTTCTTAGGATTTGGTTATACATGCTAACCCCTTTTTTCCCAGGTAGCATATACAAGCAGAAACCTCCCAAGTACTTCCCTTTATTTTGAGGATGGTACTCAGGTCAAACACTATATTCCTTATGGCACAAGGCCAAGTTAACAACTCATGAATATATGATATATAGCTCATCAAGAATCAATTTACTAAGAGCCGTTGAAAAGTGTAACTAGGTTCTGTCTTCATAATGACATGTGTAATTGGGATTTTATGTAATTGATGAAAAGAAGAAAAATAAAATTATTATTGTAATGCTTGTCTCATGGGTTTCATGAGCAAGAATTTTTATTTTTAGTAATGGCTCCCATTGTGAGCCTTTAGGTTTTGTCATCTAGTTATAAAAGTCAAATTAAGTCAATGTCATGTATAAAGGACCCTTCTTGGGCATATTACATTTTGTATGAGTCATTAAAGTAACTATGAAAGCCCCCTAAGACAAGCACAAGACCTCTCCTTCAATTTGGCTCAAGATGAAAGTAAGATAATCTCCAAAAGGCATGTCGGCCTTATATCCAAGTCATGTTGGCTAATTAGCATGGGAAAACTACTATTTATAGGCAGCTTGACTTTCATTCTGGGAACTGAATTCGGTCTTGCATTTGAAGTACAATAGAAAGTGAAAAAAAGAGAAGAAGAAGTCTCTCATCCAACGCAAGAAGAATGAGAAGAATTCGAGTTGTTTAGGCACTGTTTTGGTTACCTTTTCCTCGCATGTGTGGCATATATTAAAGGTTCTACAGTTGGGTTTCCTCAGTCAGCAAAGAAGCCAAGAAGAAGATATTTATCTCAACATATATCACAACTGAGGTCATCAGATTGAGTCTCCTAGTCAAGTGAAGAAGGAAGATAACTCCAAACAGCTCACACGTGAGAATTGCAAGGGTATAAGATAAGCTGAGGTTGTAGATCTATGGATGAAACCGAAATTTTAAAAGTAGTGCAGACAGTTTGACTTGCGTTGACCATAGGAGAAGGAAAGAACAACAAGAAGGATTTCATCAAGGAAGGTTTGTGACTTGGTCTTGGAGTGGCAAAAAGGTCTAGGGTCTTGGTCTTGGTATTCGTCAACTGGAATCTCTACAAGAAGAAGAATTTGTTCGGGTTTTCCTCTCAAGGAGACGTTTTGGCCTTGGCTAATAGCCTATATTCTGTGTCTCTTGTCTCTTTATGGTGTATGCATTGGTCGTTGTTTGATGAAAAATAACACTATAATAACATAAGTAAAAGAAGATCCTAATCTAAGAAGTAAAAAGCATTCACAAACAATTATCAAATTGAAGAGAAATTGCCTAATCTCAATGCCCTAGATTTCTCAGCATGGTATCAGAGCTAAGGTGACTAAGTCAAGGAAGGGCATCTTATCAAGGGACACTCAAGGATCAAATCTCAAGGAAGGCATCAAAGCAAAGATCATCTTGAAGTCAAGATCTACAAAGAAAGCATCAAAACCCTAGATCAAAGAAGTCTACAAATTGGGATCATCATCAAGAAAAGAAGGCCAAAACCCTACATCTACTCAAATTGAAAAGATCTATGAATCAAGTTGAAGTGTTTTGAAGACTATTCATCCAAAGGAAGCTAGATCAAAAGGCGTTGTTATCAAGACTCTAAGGCGATCTCTCTCTCAAGCAAGATCCCTACCATTGAAGACATCATCATCATCAAAAGATCCAAGGGATCTCCCTCTCTGTGGGGTCAACGATCATTATTGAAGAAAACTATCTTCATCAAGGAGAAGTTTTCTATCCTCTATATCATCATCAACATCAAGGAAGCAACAAGAAGAAGGAGCATTCTATTAAGTAAGTATATTTATGTCCACATCTGAATTTGTCAAAATGTCCTTTTGCAAGGAAAGCAACAAATTGGTTGGGGCTTTAAACTATCTTGCATGGAAGAAAAGGACAGATTTGAATCTCGTTGAAAATGAGGTTATGGAACATGTCAAAGTATCTATCACTAAAACAAGAAAGGAATATGCTCAAGCTCTTGCAAAGTATATAAAGGGGAAGTTAGGGCTCAAAGGATTATCATAAAATCCGTCAAGGATCCCCTCATCCAATATGTTAAAACTCGAAACTTCAAAAGAAATCTATGACAAACTGGTAGAGTTGTATTCCATAAGAACTGTTGGAGAAGTCATCTCATTAAGGCAAGAACTCTACAAGTTGAGGATGGAATAGCCTCATACTTTATGAGGATGGAATAACCCCATATTTGTGAGGATATCTGAGATCCAAGATCAACTACAAGATTTGGGAGAAGTCATGTATGATAGAGAAATGACTACAATTGTATTAAATGCACTACCAGAGGAGTGGGGTAACTTTACTTCAAGTATTTATGGGAAGAAAGAAGCTACTCCACTCTAGGATCTATGGTCACTATGCAAGATTGATGAATCTAGACTAAAGGCCAAATCTGATGTGGGAGCAAGTGAGCAAAATCAAGCTTATGCTACAATGACAAGAAGAAAAGGAAAATTTGGGAAGTCTAATTCTCGGAAAGAGAAAAGGGACATGGCTAAGATCCAATGATATGGGTGTCAAGAATATGGACACTACAAAAGAGATTGTCCTAAGACCAAGAAGGACAATAACAAAATAGGAAGAGAAGAAACCCATATAACCAAAGAAGTAAAGGACGCTGAAAAGAAGTCCAAGAAAGAGGAAGTAAGAGATCTCTATTACTAAGATAGTCTTCCTCACATAAGCTCTTTTCAAGTTCCTAAGTCTTTTGTTGTAAGATATGGTTGTCATATTCACTAGGTAAAATAATGGGGTGCATCAAGGCATCATAGAAGCATTGAAAGCAAGAGCTCAGGACATCATCATAGAGAAGCATGAAAGATTGTTAGAATCTATGGAACTCAAGGATATAGCTCTTGGGAATCTCATTGGAAACATAAGTGGCAAGGTCATCTAGTACAAGGTTCATCATACATTTGTCAAAAGGAAACATCTGCTAATGGGGATACTTTAGATCCTCAAGATTCTCTAATGGAATCTTGATTGAAAGGTTCACCGATCATGAGGGAAGCAAGTGTTTCATCAAGAATTCCAAACTTGTGGAATTTATGGTATGATGACATAAAAGAGGCAGAGCAATGGTTTGAAGCTTTTTCAATCAAGGGAGCTGCTACAAGAAGTCTGGATGATGCAAAGGAAAATGAGTTATGTATGCTTATATTCAATATTGAAGAGTCGTGTCATATGGTTGCAGGTAACATGGATCAATGCTTTATCTTGAGAGCATGATCAAAAGAAAAAGGATTTCCTCCTCTGAAGGGATGCAAGAAGGCATGAGTCACACATTGTCTAGATGAAATCAACATAATATCCCTCATATGTAATATGAGGTGGTTGACAACAAATGGAGGAATTCTAACTAGAAATTCCTGGGAATGAAATGTGTGAAGAAAGGAAGGAAGAGATCGTGGAATATGCAACCATGGTAAAGGTAATCAACATCCTAAGACCAAGACGTTTTGACTAGGATATCTCCATGAAAGATATGAAGACTCTGATGGAGTCTGAAAAGGAAATAGACCCTTGACAATATATATCTTTGGGAGATGTGTCGATATGTATGCAGGGTATTAATACAAACTAGAAGATGTCATGATGAAAGACCATCACAAGGTAATTTTGATTTAAGTGCTCATTTCTTATTTTTGAACAAATATATGGATGAGCTTTTGTAGGTCTGCTGAGGGGAGACCTATGGATGTCTTCCACCACTGATGCCCATGTAGTAGGATTAAAGATCCTTAAGGAAATATGGCATGAAAAAGGTAGCACGGCATGAAAAGAAGGTTAGATATGGGTTAATGGATCACTTTTTGATGATGACATGACTGACTCATGGATGAAAGTGATGAATGGTCTGTGCCCTATGAAGAAGTCCCAAACATGAAGACTCCTAGATAACGAAAAGAAGTTCATGACGTCATGAAGAGGAGTTCTTCAAGCAATTGGTTGTCCCTTCATCTCCACTTGAGGAGCTATTGTAGGTCCCTAATTAAGAGGGAGTCTAAAAACAAGTTTCTTACTTGGTAGAAACTTGGAAGCAAAATCCCTAAGCCAAGAGGGAGCTTAGTTACATTCCTTCCATAGGAATGAGTACATTCCTTTATTGGAATAGATATGTCCTCCCTAATTAAGAGGGAGAGATAGACACATCATTCTTGTCTTCACTAAGGAAGAAGGAATGCAAGATTGGGTAAACATCTGGCATTCGATACTATTTGAGGATGAGTTAGGGCATCCAAAATAAGAGTAGTCGTAGAGGACCAATATTCTCTGAGGACTGGGAATTCAAGATAAGAATAGTCCTAGCGGAACACGCCCTGAGAACCCGGGTGGGATATGTTCTGAAAGAGACAATGATGAGTGTGTTTATACATCATTGGTCTAGCCAACATTGTGCTCAAATCTCGTGGAGAGATAGAGCTATTAGTTAAGGCCTTGCTATGTGACAATGTTCATTGATATGATGCTACACAGATGGGTTACCAATCCGACTCTTCTTATGAGGAATTCTTCATATTGAGAATGACCAAATACCATTATGAATACCTCCCTAGTTAAGAGGGAGTGTTGAAAAGTGTAACTAGGTTCAATCTTCATAATGACATGTGTAATTGTGATTTTATGTAATTGATGACAAGAAGAAAAATAATTTTTTTTATTGTAATGCTTCTCTCATGGGTTTCATGAGCAAGGAATTTTATTTTTAGTAATGGCTCCTATTGTGAGCCTTTAGCTTTTGTCATCTAGTCATAAAAGTCAAATTAAGTCAATGTCATGTATGAAGGACCCTTTTGGGCATATTATATTTTGTATGAGTCATTAAAGTAAGTATGAAAGCCCTCCAAGACAAGCACAAGACCTCTCCTTCAAGTTGACTCGAGATGAAAGTAAGATAATTTCCAAAAGGCATGTTGGCCTTATCTCCAAGTCATGTCGCCTAATTGGCATGGCAAACTATTATTTATAGGCAGCTCGACTTTCATTCTTGTTGGAGAATCAATACAAATAGATTTGGGTTTGATTCCCCTTACTTGATAATTACTTGTGAGTTATGTTGGCTTCTTTTACTTCTTTATTATCTTATCTTTCATCAAGCAATTACCATATTATGTGTGTATGAAGATCACAAAACAATAGACACAAGATGTAGGCACTATGTCAGGAAACCCGCCCCCGAGGGGAAAACCCAATAAAAAATTCTCTTTCTTCACTAGTATTCTTTGACACTCTTCACCCTAGACAAAGACCAAACCTTCCCTCCACACCAAGTCAGCCTCCCAGATCTTCGACCTCTTTCCAACAGCACTTCCTTCCCAGCAACTTCGACTATGCGGCAGCTTTCAGCATCAGGTAGTAGTGAAACTTGAAAGACTTCGATCTCCCAAACTAGGGCACAAAAAAAAGAGAGAGAGGCTCCAAAATTTCTATTTTCTTCTTCTTCTTAGACTTGACCCACCTTGCACTTCATTTTGTTTCCTTAGACCCACTTCGCACTTCTTAAGCTTCTTTAGGGATATCGAACTAGCTTGAGATGAGATGCTCCAAATGAATTCGACTTCCTTCTATTTATAGGCTCCAAGTGAGCTCGAATTGATGTCCTTAGGCCGACTTGGTGTGGAGGTTACATAAATTATATTTAACTCAATAGTAAACATTTTTACATGATTCAAAAGCCCAAGAAGGGTCTCTTTGAATGTACAATGACTATAAACTCAGTATTAATCTTAGGAGTCCACAATGGGGACTTTGACTAATATAATGATGACCCAAGCATGAAACCCATGCTTTAATAATTCATTGATACAATAATAAAAATTCTTTTCTTTATTCTTTTGACAAGTACATTTTATGATGACTGAAACACATTAATGAAGACTGAACGTAGTTAGATTTTCCAACAATTATAGGAACTGAATTCGTTCTTGCAACCAAAGTACAACAAAAATTGTGAAAAAGAGATGTAGAAGCCTCTCATCCAGCGCAAGAAGAAGGAGAACAATTTGAGTTGTTTAGGCACTATTTCGGTTACCTTTTGCTCGCATATGTGGTATATATTAAAGGTTTTGCAGTAGGGTTTCCTTAGTCCGCGATGTTGATTTGGGGTAGCATCGGATGTGCTCTAGCCACGAAATTTGGTGGAGAGGTTGGGGCACATGAGATCTCCAATACCTAGAAAGGGTTTGGGCAGATTCTAAACCGTTTGAGAAATATTAAAATAATTAATATTTTTAATGGAGTCCCTAAGTCTAAACTTAGGGAAATTAAAATATTAATGTGAACTAATATAAAACTGTGCTAGAATGGTCCAAAAGACATGGACCGAACCAGATCTAATCTTAACCGTTGATTAGGGACTTAATCTCGACCGTTGATATGTCAACGAGAAAAGTATAAGAGGAGGCTTGAGGGTCACTTGGAAAGCAGACCAAATGATCAGTCATTCTATTCTCTAGAGCGGGGTTTGCTAAGAGAGATAGAATCAGTGATCGGAGTTGCAGCTGAGGGTCAATGAGTACAGAGAGACAAAGAGGCAGAGATAGTGTTGGGAGATTAGCGCAGGAGCCAGAGAGAGTGACGAAGTAGCAGCCAGAGCTCACGCAAGGCCACGCAGGGCAAGCAGGAGCTGGGCAATGCTTCAGAGAGGCCAGCGTAGTTGACGCAGAGGGCCAGAACGCTGATGCAGGGCCTCCTAAGGCTGGTGCAAGCCATTCAGGGTGACGCAAGCCCAGCGTTGGGCAGAGAGAGGCTGACGTAGTCTAGAAAGGTAGACGTTGGGGTTTCTTGGGGCAGATTGGAGCTAAGGCACTAGGGTTTATTTGGGGTTTCAGCCGGGACATTTGTCTCAGACTGAGAGGTACTACTGCCAAGGGCATTCTCTGTTGGGTAAGCCAGATTTGGCACCCAGATTGTACTCTGAAATTGCTTAATAAGAAAAAACTCTCAGATAGCTGCACTGGTTTTCTCGCATTGGGTTTTTCCAGGGACATTGGTCCAAAAATAACGGTGTCATTTTGTATGCTTGTTTTTGTTTCCTTCAGTTGATGATCTGTAATATGTTGAGCATGCAGTAGTGTTTATTTTCAGTATTTACATTGTAAATAACTTGTTAAGTAACGGAACAAGTAGGTAGGAATAAATTAGTAAAGTGCATGTCGGGTTTCTAATTGGTAGACTTAGAAACTTTGACATGGAATCAGAGCGTGGTTGCAGATAATAAGAGAACTGAGCATATCAGCCAAGCAGAGCAATAGCAGCAAAAAACAGTTGTCCTGAGCGACAGAAGTTGTTTCTAGAAGAGCAGCAACAAGGGAAGGGTGACGCAGTGCCTGCGTTATCAAGGGTGAGTTAGGAAGAGGCAGCGCAGAGGCTAAGGGAGGCAAAGAGAGACTCACGCAGAGCCATGCAGAAGCTAGGAAGGTTGACGTAGTTGGCTGAGGAGGCCGAGTTGCTGATGCCGAGATTGCGTAGAGCCTAGGAGCTCTCACCTTTAAGTTGTTGGGGTTTAGGAGGCTGTGGGAAAGTTGCAGAGTGGAGCTGGGGGGGTACTGTAGTCAGAATAGTACCTAACAGGGCAAGGAGGAGTGAGTTGCTACCGAGGGTTTCTAGCCGAGAAATTTGGATCAGTGGTGCAGTTGCACAGACAATCAGAGTAGGGGGCATCTAGACATTGGCAAAAGGATTTCCAGGAGGGAAATCAAGACTCAGAGGGAGTCACATCGAGAACTTCCAGGAGGGAAGTGGAAGAGCAGCATGGCACTACACGAAGTATGAGACCAGGACAGACTGGACGGAGCCTCAAACTTCGCAGTCTGGAAGGTTAGAATATTATCCGTACTTGACAGAAATCATGTCAAGCACTTCGCCTTGAGGATGATAGTGATCCCAGTTGACCAAGCTAATAACGACAAGTATGAGAAGGCAATGGCGAGGGCCAAGAGCATCATCCTTGACGGGGTCAAGGACCATGTAATACCACACATTGCCGAGAAGGAAACTACAAATGAGATGTGGGAGGCCCTAAAGAAATTGTACCAACATACTTCTGTGCAGAGAAGAATGTTACTAGAAAATCATATGAGGTCATACCAGATGAAGAAGGGAGAGCCGATCAACACCTTCCTCGATGGACTGAATGAGATCCGAGATCAGTTGACTTCCATAGGGGCCACGCCGGATCAAGATTTAATGGTGAGGACAACCCTAAATGCAGTCTCAAAAGACTGGAAGGTATTTGTCCAAAGTATATTGGGCAAAGGGACCCTTCCACCTTGGGAGGAGATGTGGGCGGCTCTTCGCCAAGAAGAGATCAGAGGGCAGACAAAGGCAAGAAGCAACAGTAAGGAGATCAAAGTCAAATAGGAGGAGGAGGAAGATGTTGCCCTAGCATTTGAGGGAAAGCAAGAAAAACGAAAGAAGAAGGATCTCTCCAAGATCAAGAGCTTCCACTGTGGGGAGTTAGGTCATTATGCGACCCAGTGTCCAAGGAAGAAGAGTAAGGGAGAGTCTTCCGAGACTAAGGTAGCTCCAGCAAGGGCAGAGAAGGAAGTGGAGACAGACGATGACTGTGCCATGAGTGCACACGCACCACTTGAGCGGAAGTGGGGAGACATTGAGTTGTAGTCATGTGGACTACAGGTGATGAAGGGTAGGATCCTCGAGGTACCCACCCTCTTGGTTTAGACCTTGCTATGGGAGCCACGAAGAGGAGTAGCAGGACTGGCTAATGTGGGTAGAGATGGATGTGGTTGGAGCAGCAGAGAGAGCTACAGTGCAGGATTCCCTGGACAGCGCGAGGCTAGCAGAGTGCAGCAGTGCGAGAGGCACGGAAGTGTTGCACCAGTGCAGGATGGCACAGAGAAGTGTGCAACGGTGCGAGATGCAGGGAGTTGTTGCAGCAGTGCATAGGTCAAAGAGGGAGCACTTGTCAGCGGCAGAGGGAGCTTCAGCATAGAGGGTGTCTCTAGCCCAACAAAGAGGTCAGAGTTGCGAGATCATTTACTTCTTAGTAACTGAGTTGCAGTGCAACAGTGGGCAGCACGATGCAACATGATGAGAGGACTTGCAGTGCGGATGCAGTGTTGGGAGAAAGGACCAACAACAGCACGAATGCAAAGGGAGTTGTAATATGGATGCAGCAGTGGTAATGGCAGAGCCATGGGTAGCAATACAGGGTGTAGCAATGCAGAGGATGTTGGGCAGCAGGCCTAGCATCAGCACAGAGACCGATGCCTGATGATCAAGGTGATACTCAGTGAGGAGTATTGCTAGAGCACAATCCTCGCTAAGAGGGAGTGTTGATTTGGGGTAGCATCGGATGTGCTCTAGCCATGAAATTTGGTGGAGAGATTGGGGCACATCAGATCTCCAATACCCAGAAAGGGTTTGGGCAAATTCTAAACAGTTTGATAAATATTAAAATAATTAATATTTTTAATTGATTCCCTAAGTCTAAACTTAGGGAAATTAAAATATTAATGTGGATTAATATAAAACTGTGTTAGAATGGTCCAAAAGACATGGATCAAACCAGATCTAATCTTAGCCTTTGTTTAGGGACTTAATCTCGGCTGTTGATACGTCAACGAGAAAAGCATAAGAGGACGCTTGAGGGTCACTTGGAAAGCAAACCAGAGGACCAGTCATTCTATTCTCTAGAGCGGGGTTTGCTAAGAGAGATAGAATCAGTGATCGAAGTTACAGCTGAGGGGAAGTGAGTACAGAGAGACAGAGATAGTGTTAGGAGATCAGCGCAGGAGCCAAAGAGAGTGACGCAGTAGTAGCCAGAGCTCATTCAGAGCCACACAAAGGCAACCAGGAGTTGCGCAGTGCTTCAAAGAGGCTAGTGTAGTTGATGCAGAGGGCCAGAAGGCTGACGCAGGCCATTCAGGTTGACGCAAGGCCAGCGCTGGGCAAAGAGAGGCTGACACAGTCCAAAAAGGCAGACACTAGGGTTTCTGGGGCATATTGGAGTTGAGGAACTGCCAGAGGGTTTATCCGAGGTTTCAGCCGAGACATTTGTCTCAAACTAAAAGGTACTACTGCCAAGGGCATTCTCTGTTGGGTAAGCCAGATTTGGCACCTATATTGTACTCTGAAATTGCTTAATAAGACCCTCAGATAGCTGCATTGGTTTTCCCGCATTAGGTTATTTCGGGAACATTGGTCCAAAAATAACGGTGTCATTTTGTATGCTTGTTTCTGTTTCCTTCAGTTGATGATCTGTAATATGTTGAGCATGCACTAGTGTTTATTTTCAGTATTTACATTGTAAATAACTTGTTAAGTAAAGGAACAAGTAGGTAGGAGTAAATCAGTAAAGTGCATGGAGGGTTTATAACTGGTAGACTTAGAAACTTCGACACGCGAAGAAGCCAAGGAGAAGAATTTGAGTTGTTTAGGCATTGTTTTGGTTACCTTTTCCTCGCATGTGTGGTATATGTTAAAGGTTTTGCAGTAGGGTTTCCTCAATCAGCGAAAAAGCCAACAAGAAGATCTTTATCTCAAACTATTTCACAATCAAGGTCACAAGATTGAGTCTCCTAGTTAATCAAAGAAGGAAGATGTTGATTTGTGTAGCTTAGGAGGTACTCCAAGCCCTAGCGTTCAGGGTTTGGAGGGCAAAGTGCCACAAAGGTCACTTGTGGGCTTGGAACCCAAGGATGGGGTTTTGCACCAAATCGTGTTTTGGGCATTTCTGGTTGAACATTTCTACATGTGATGGCATGAGATGATAGAGGGTGGAAAGGAGAATCCAACGTTTCGAAAATCGTCGAATTTCGAGTAGTAGAATTGGAGAATTTTTTTTTTGAAATTGACAAGTAATTATTGCTTTTCAAGTCGTGTAGGCTTCAAGTAAAATTTGTCCAATAGATGTGTCTCTTCATTAATTCGTAGAGCCCCTTTAATGGATAAAAATTAAGGGTGAAGACATGTTTTCTAGCATCCATCTTATGCAAATGCAAGGCAGAAAGAGAGCTTAATAAACTCGCCATACCTTCCTTTGATTGGGCCGCAAATAGGAGACATTCCAGCGGGAAAGTGTGGAGGGTTACTACTGTTTGGACGCAAGAATAGAAGCAGACCAACGAGGAGTTAAAGTATTGTTCGACATCCTTCTGTGATTGCGTGGGGTTGTTTTCTTCTTGTAGGAGGGTCGAGTTAGAGGAGTTAAGGAACAGGTATGTTGGGGCATCGTTGGAGGGACAAGGAACAAGGTTTATGCTACCTGGAAGCTACAGGAAGATTGTGTGTTAGCCCGCAGGCCATAACACCACATTCAAGGGTTGCGTAGGGGTGTTTGAGGGCTTATATATGCCCAGATCAACAACATAACCAAGGAGTTGTCCTGTGAGGTAATCGCACAGAGTTTAACGGTTGTTTTGATGGCAGGTTGAGAGTTGTTACAACATTATTTGGTGCCCTAACTAGTCACTGTGATGACAGCGACAAAGTACATTTGTTGCAGCAGTTGAACTTGTGTTGGGTCAAATATTTTGACCAGATTTGGATCAAAGTATTACAGCTTGTGGAAGCCATGTATTGGAGTTGACTTGGTTGTCGTGAGGACTTCAATTAGGAGCAGATTCCGCAGTGGAGGATTGGGCATCTTTGGACTATTGGAGGGCAGCGTATGGATGTCCAAAGTAGCCCTAGATGAGCTATCTTGAAGTAACGAAGAGGAGCTAAAGATTAGGTGAAGTTTGGTGCCGAAGTGTTGTACCTTGATGGACAAAGGTGACTGCTAGCCTGGCAGTTTGGAGCTCGGGAATTAGGCCTACCCAAAGAGAAGATTGAACTCGTGTACATGCTACAGAAGTGACTTGTAGCAGTGTTAGGTGGCAGTCCTCCTGGAATCTCAATGTGTTTTCCTTTGAAGGGCTAAGTAGTAACTAGTGAGCAGTACGGAAGCGGAGGACCAGCAAGACAAGCTGCAACGAAGATTGTCATTGTATCTTGTATACCATAGATTGATGCATTATTCAGATTTGGTTTAATATAACGAAGATTGAGGTTGCACATTATTGTACAATTTGTTTAAAATTGTGTATACTTGTGCATATGTGGTTTACTGCTTTATATTTTCTTATATGCGAAGTAGTTCTTGTTGAGATTCTTGGTTTGGTAGCGTCAGAGATTTTAAGATTCTAACCTAGACCCAAAATCGTGGAAATTCAACATGGTATTAGAGCGTGTTTGAGCTACTTTGGAAGTAAGGCAATCAAAGTTGTGTGCAACGAAGTACAACGTGAGAGGGAGTTGGTCACATAGTAAGTGAAGGGCTGACTACAATGTCGAAGTTGCAAGTAAGTCTCTGGTATGAGGACAGGTTGGAAGGGTTGTCCAACTATACTCCTTGGAAGGAAAGGATCGAGTTGTTCTTACAGGTCAACAGGATCTAGGATTTTGCTGAGAAAGAGATCAAGAAGCCAACCGACCCTAAGGAGCTGGAAAGATGGGATGATTTGGATGCAAGGGCGAGATTGATCCTAGATGGTGTGAAGGATGCCCTAATACCTCATTTGTCCAGGAAGAACAATGCACATGTGATGTGGATGGCTCTTCAGAATTTGTTCCAGAATAAGAACGAGAACCAGGCATTGGTATTAGAGGATAAGTTGATGTCCACCAAGATGATAAAGGGTGAAAGCATGACCTCGTATCTGACGAGATTTTCTCAAGTCATAGATAAGCTTGCTGTCATCCGTGTGTCAAAAATCGATGACCCGATTCCTACTGCAACAAACTGATGATATTTCTCCTATTTGTTAAATTACTTGCAATTTTCTACGGCAAATATTGAAATACATACATTGCAACCTACACAAAATAAAATATTGTGGAAACTAAATTGCACTGGAGAGAAATAAACACACACATACACTGTTGCTTTTGGACCAATACCCCCTAAAAAACCCAACTTGCGAAAATCGATGCAGCGGCAGAGGGTTTTATTATTATGCAGTTGTAATCTGAATACAAATCATTAAATGCCCAATCTGGAAATCTGATACAAAGAATAAATTGGCAAAGAGGTAGTGAGAAATATTTTCACACTGTCACTGGCGATCCGACTCTGATCCAAGCTCTGGATGGCTAGCCCCACTTGCCTCTGCGTGGGCTCACGCACAGTCACTGCATCACAGCTTCTAGGAGTTGCGTCACCCTTCCAGTCGATCGATTTGTTGATTGGAACTCGACTCTCTAGCCCTCTAGTCTCACACCCCGGCTTCCGCCACTAGATCTTGACCTCTCCCAGCAAAATGACAGACTTCCTCTGAAGTATTGCGTTGCCTTTGCGTCGCACTGCGCTGCCTCTCTGAACCTCTCGTTGCCTTCTCTACCTTACACTCTCCAGAACTGGAAAAATCCATTCCAGTCTACTATCCTTGCCCCTCACTGCAAGAAGATCAATTGATCTCTCTCCAGCAACTCAGTGCTGCTACTCTTGAGAAATTCGATCTCTAGATCTCACTATCTCGGTGTGTACTCCAAGTGCCCATCCAGCTCCTTATAATCTCTTGTTGGAGTACCAACAACCAAGATTAAAACATAATCAAAGGCTAAGATTAACTTGGAGTTGATCATCGCCTTCTTCTAGAAGATTCGCACTAGATTTAATTAATACCCTTTAATTAATCACATTTCCTAAGTTTAGACTTAGGAATACATTAAAAAATGATTAATTATTTTAATTAAACCATCTTTATGTGGAATTTTCCCAAACGATTTCTGGGCATTGGGGAATGCATGTGTCTTAGCCTCTCTGCAAATCTAGAGGCTAGAGCACTTCCAATGCTACAAAAATCAGCTCTCCCTATTAGCAAGGAGTGTGCTCTAGTGTTGCAACCCATTGAAGCATCACTCTATCTCTGCACCATCTCTTGTTGCATTGTTGATGTCTGCCCATCAACTACTGCGCAACTCTAATTGATGCATCCATGTTGTTGTTAAACTACTGCCAACATTGCATCTACACGGCAACCTTTTCCAACAGTTGCTACTGCAACTGCAACAACTACAATGGAAAAGCATCCAAAATACTAAACCAAATGTGGTCAATATGTTGTATTCATCATCCAAGTTTTGACTGTTGCTAGCCTCTGTGCTATCACTGAAGCCTCTGCGTTGTTGCTGACTCTGCTCTGTGACAACTACACTGTTGCCAACTCTGCTCTGTGACAACTACACTGTTGCCAACTCTTCTCTGTGTTGCTCAGTCTCAGACCACTACTAGCCACTGCATCTGTCACTCTGGCATCGAACTACACCAATTGCGACTGGTCCATCCTGCTACTGCTAACTATGGGCTCCCGTAGCAAGGTCTTGATCCAAGAGGTGGACTCCTCAAGGATCATGCCCATCTTGTAGCTCTCTAGGACTAGAATTCCAGATCGTCGCACCTCACCCCTAGAGGCATCTCAGCAATCATGGCAAAATCTTCCTCCAGTCTGGAGGACAGCCTGTTGATCCTACTTCTCCTCTTTGTCGTTTTTTCCGAGAGGACATTGAGTGTTGTAGTGACCCAGCCCACTACACTTGAAGCACTTGATCTTCAAAATGTCCTTCTTTCTTTTGTGTTGCTCCTTCACTTGTTTCATCCCACTGCTGCTACTGCCACTGATGGTGGCCTTCACCAAATCACACCTCATTTCCTCTTGCTGCCGATCAGCCCACACACATTCCCAATCTAGAAGTTTTCCTCTACCCAATATGCTCTATACAAAAACTTGCCAATCATCAGAAACGTTATTCAATGCTAATCGTACAAACTCTAAGGCTTGGGCACTGATCCTACTGAAACCAGTTGGTCCCGAACATCCTGAAGCCTTGTAAGGAAGAGGTCTACACACTCCCCTTTTTGCATCCTCGTGCATCTCAGCTTCTCCTTTAAGTACATTTTCTGCTGCTCGGAAGATCCTTCGTACAACTTACTAATGCTTCCCACATCTGTCGGGCAGTATCCTTGCCAACTATATGGGATACCACATTATCTTGAACTCCATCGAGAATGATCCTCTTAGCTCTCGCCATCTTAGCCTTGTACTTCTTGAGCAGATCTGAATCGGTGGGTACAACTACCACACTGTCGATATAAGTTTTGAGATCGTGCTCAACTAAGGCAAGAAATGCTAGCCTTCCATATCACATAGTTGGAGGCTCCGTCCAACCGATTTTGATCTCTCAACCCAACTAATGCCATCTCTCTTAAAAGCCAAATTCCTCCTCTTCTCCTTTGCGCAACTGTTGCTCAGCTATTCGCACTCCCTTCTGGAGTGAGAAATCCTGCACACAGCGACTGCTGCTCTGCTATGAAAATTCGAACTTCTTGGCTAGAAGTCTCGTCCCCTGAGGAAAGAATTCCCTCAGTGTGTGTTCTTCCTTCCTCCTAATGCTATTTGCACTAGCAAACTGCTGCAAAATCTGCGTCCTAGTTGAAGATTTGCTCTGCAAGGAAATTGTTGCTACTCCCTCTGCCTCTAGTACTCTTCGATCTGGAAAATTTTATTCTCTCTCAACTCACTTAGAGAAGTAAAACTCCTACAAAAAACTGACCCTTCGGGCCAAGGAAATATGTTGCCCCTAAGGGTTTCGATTTGTTGCCTACACAAAAATTTGAATTGCCTCCTTCCTTCTGCATTGAGCTCCCTGACTTACGATCTATGCTCCAATACCATGTGAAAAATCAGTGACGCAATTCCTACTATAGCAAACTGATGATATTTCTCCTATTTGTTAAATTACTTGAACAAATTACTTGCAGTCTTCTACGGCAAATATTGAAATACATACACTGCAACCTACACAAAATAAAATACTGTGGAAACTAAATATTGCAGTAGAGAGAAATAAACACACACACATACACTGTTGTTTTTGGACCAATGTCCCCGGAAAAACCCAACTTGGGAAAACTGGTGCAGCAACTGAGGGTTTTATTATTATGTAGTAGGAATCTGAGTACAAATCATTAGATGCAAAATCTGGTGATCTGATACAGAGAATAAACTGGCAAAGAGGTAGTGAGAAATATTCTCACACTGTCACTGGTGATCCGACTCTGATCTAGGCTCTGGATGGCTAGCCCCAAGCTGCCTCTGTGTTGTCTCTGTGTGGGCTCACATAGTCACTGCATCACAGCTTGTAGGAGCTACATCACCCTTCCAACTGATCGATTTGCTGACTATAACTCGACTATTTGGCCCTCCGGTCTCACACCTCGGCTTTCGGCACTAGATCTCGACTACTCCGAGAAAAATTACGGACTCCTCTGCATGGCACTGCACTGCCTCTCTAAACCTCTCGTTGCCTTCTCTACCTTGCACTCTTGGAAACTAGAATAATCCCCTCCGGTCTACTATCCTTGCCCCTCACTGCAAGAAGATCATTCGATCTCTCTCCGACAACTCAGTGCTGCTACTCTTGAGAAATTTGATCTCTAGATCTCACTATCTCGGTGTGTACTCCAAGTGCCCATCAAGCTCCTCCTTATAATCTCTCTTTGGAGTACCAACGACCAAGATTAAAACATAATCAAAGGCTAAGATTAACTGGCAGTTGATCCTCGTCTTCTTCTAGAAGATTCGCACCAGATTTAATTAATACCCTTTAATTAATCACATTTCCTAAGTTTAGACTTAGGAATACATTAAAAATGAATAATTATTTTAATTAAACCATCTCTAGGTGGAATTTTCCCAAACGATTTATGGGTATTGGAGAATGCATGCGTCTTAGCCTCTCTGCAAAATCTCAAGGCTAGAGCACATCCAATACTACAAAAATCAATGTTGATTTCTGGTCGCATCGAATGTGCTCTAAGTCTCAAAATTTGCAGGGATGCTTTGACACATGCATTCTCCAATACCCAAAACCGTTTTGGGAAATTCCACCTGGAGACAATTTTATTAAAATAATTAATTATTTTTAGTGGGACCCCAGGTATAAACTTTGGAAATTAAAATAATTAATGGGTATTAATCTAAACTGTGGGTGTAACTTCTAGAAGAAGATGAGGATCAAGCCAAATGATCTAAGCCATTGATTAGAAGTTAATCTAGGTCGTTGGTTGTCCAACAGAAAGATATATGAAGAGGCTTGAGGGGCACTTGGAGAATACATAGAAGGGAGATCAGAACTTCGATTTTCTGAAGCAAAGCAACTGATGGAGAGATTTTCGATAGTGATCTTTTGCAGTGAGGGGCAGGGATATTATACGAAGGGAAATCTTTCCCAGTGGGAGAATACTCATCAGAGGAGGCAGAGAAAGATCTGGGAGAGATATCGCACAGATAGAAGAGGTTGACGCAGGGCCACACAGAGGCAACATAGTCTGACGCAAAGGCAACGCAGACCCTTGAGGAAGTCCGAAAATTTGCTGGGGAGATCGATTTTTGAGCTAGAAGTCGGGGTGTGAGACCAAGAGAGCAGAAGTCAAAATCTCAAAGGCAAATCAATCAGTTGAAGGGGCGACGTTGTCCCCAGAGGGTGTGACACTGGGATGACACAGTGAATGCGCATAGGCAGCCATGGGCAACGCATTCAGTGGTTGGATCAACCAAGATTTCTAGCGATAGTGTGAGGTAACCTCACTTATCTTTCTATCAATGATATTCTCTGCAACTGGACTATCGGGAAGGCATCCAGAGATTGTATTCAGAAATTACTACTGCTTAATAATAGAATCCTCAGAGGAGTTGCACTGATTTCCCTGCATTGGGTTTTTCTGGGGACATTTTTCCAAAAATAATTGGGTAGATGTGTTGTATTTCTTTCTTGTTCAGTTTCTTGTTTCCACTTATAAATTTAAATGGTGTAGGTTGCAGTGTATTCGTTTCAATGTTTACTGTAGGAAACAATAAATAATTTGGTTCAGTAATTAACAAATAGGAGAAACGTAATCAGTTGTTGCAATAGGAATTTCGACATCCAAATTTTCACAATCAACACTCCCTCTTAGCGAGGAGTGTGCTCTAGTGTTGCAACCCACTGAAGCATCACTCTATCTCTGCACCATCTCATGTTGCGCTCCTGATGTCTGGCTCTGTTGCCCATCAACTATTGCGCCTCTGATTGCTGCATCTGTGTCGCTGTTGGCCCTATTGAACTGTTGCCAACACCGCATCTACAATGCAACCGTATCCAACTGTTGCTACTGCAACTGCAACAACTGCAACGAAAAAGCATCCAAAACATTGAACCAACTATAGTCAGTATGATTGTCCAAGTTCTGACTTCTGCTCGCCTCTGCACTGTCATTGAAGCCTCTGCGCTACTGCTAAATTTGCTTTGTGCCAATTGCACTGCTGCCAACTCTGCTTTGAGTTGCTCGGGCTTAGACCGCTACTAGCCATTGCATTTGTCACTCTAGCACCTGACTGCACCAACTGCCACTGCTCCAGCCTGCTACTGCTGACTATGGGCTCCCAGCAAGGTATTGATCCAAGAGGTAGACTCCTCAAGGATCCTGCCCATCTTGTAGCTCTCTAGGACTACAATTCCAGATCACCCCACCTCGCCCCTAGAGGCATCTCGACAATCATGGCAAACTCTTCCTCCAGTCTAGAGGACAACCTGTTGATCTCAGCGGATGCAGCTTGCTGATCCAACATCTCCTCTTTTTCCTTCTTTCTGAGAGGACACTAAGTGTTGTAGTTTCCCATCTCACCACACCTGAAGCACTTGATCTTCGAAATGTCCTTTCATCTGCGTTGCTCTTGTTGCCCCTTTGATGCAAAGGACACGTCTTCCTCTTCCTTCACTTGCTTCGCCCCACTGCTGCTACTACCACTTATGGTGGCCTTCACCAAATCACGCCTCATTTCCTCCTGCTACACGTTCCCAATCTGGCAATTTTTCTCTCCCCAGGATGCCCTAGAGAAAAACTTGCCAATCTTCAGAAACATTATTCAGTGCTAATCGTACAAACTTTGAGGGTTGGGGTGTTGACCCTACTGAAGCCAACTAGCCCCGGACATCTTGAAGCCTCGTATGGAAGGGGTCTACACACTCCCCTTTCTGCATCCTCATGCATTTCAACTTCTCCTCTAAGTACATCTTTCGTTGCTCGAAAGATCCTTCGTACATCGTAGCTAATGCTTCCCACACCTACCGAGCAGTGTCCTTGCCAGCTATATGGGATACCAAATGATCTCAAACTCCATCAAGATTGATCCTCTTAGCTCTCGCCATCTCAGCCTTGTACTTCTTGAGCAGATCTGCAACGGCGAGTACAACTACCACACTATCGATATAAGTTTTGAGATCATGCTCATCTAAAAGGCAAGAAAATCTAGCCTTCTAGATCACATAGTTGGAGCCTTCGTCCAACCAACCTTGATCTCTCAACTCAACTTATGCCATCTCTTTGAAAAATTTGAATTCCTCCTCTTCTCCTCTGCGCAACAGCTGCCCAACTATTTGCACTTCCTTTTGGAGTGACAAATCTTGCACACAGCTACTGCTGCTCTGCTAGGAAAATCTGAACTTCTTGGCTAGAAGTCCCCTAAGGAAAGAATTCCCTTAGTGTGTGCTCTTCCTTCCTCCTGACGCTATTTGCACTAGCAAACTACTGCAAAATTTGTGTCCCAGCTGAAGATCTACTCTGCAAGGAAACTGCTACTACTCCCTCTACCTCTGGTACTCTTCGATCTGGAAAATTTTATTCTCTCTCAACTCACCTAGAGAAGTAAAACTCCCACGAAAAACTTGACCCTTTTGGCCAAGGAAATACGTTGCCCCTGAGGGTTTCGATTTGCTTCTTATGCAAAAATTTGAACTGACTACTTCCTCTGCGTTGAACTCTTTGACTTACGATTTGTGCTCTAATATCATGTGAAAAATCGGTGACCCGATTCCTACTATAGCAAACTGATGATATTTCTCCTATTTGTTAAATTACTTGAACAAATTACTTGCAGTTTTCTACGACAAATATTGAAATACATACACAGCGGCCTACACAAAATAAAATACTATGGAAACTAAATACTGCACTGGAGAGAAATAAACATGCACACATACACTGTTGTTTTTGGACCAATGTCCCCAGAAAACCCAACTTGGGAAAACAGTTCAGCAACTGAGGGTTTTATTATTATGTAGTGTAATATGAGTACAAATCATTAGATGCAAAATCTGGTGATCTGATACAGAGAATAAATTGGCAAAGAGGTAGTGAGAAATATTCTCACGGTGTCACTGGCTATCCGACTCTGATCCAAGCTCTGGATGGCTAGCCCCACGTTGTCTCTGTGCTGTCTTTGCGTGGGCTCACACAATCACTGCATCATAGCTTATAGGAGTTGTGTCACCCTTCAAGCTAATCGATTTGCTGACTAGAACTCAACTCTCTGGCCCCCTAGTTTCACACCCTTGCTTACGGCACTAGATCTTGACTGCTCCCAACAAAATTACGGACTCCCTCTGAAGCACTGCGCTACCTCTCTGAACTTCTCGTTGCCTTCTCTGCCTTGCACTCTTGGGAACTAGAATAATCCCCTCTGGTCTACTATCCCTGCCCCTCACTACAAGAAGATCACTTGATCTCTCTCCGACAACTTAGTGCTACTACTCTTAAGAAATTTGATCTCTAGATCTCACTATCTCGGTGTGTACTCCAAGTACCCATCAAGCTCCTTATAATCTCTCATTGGAGTACCAATAGCCAAGATGAAAACACAACAAAAGGCTAAGATTAACTGGGAGTTGATCATCGTCCTCTTCTAGAAGATTCGCACCAGATTTAATTAAGACCCTTTAATTAATCACATTTCCTAAGTTTAGACTTAGGAATACATTAAAAAATGATTAATTATTTTAATTAAACCATCTCTAGGTGGAATTTTCCCAAACGATTTTGGGTATTGGAGAATGCATGTGCCTTAGCCACTTTGAAAAATCTCAAGGCTAGAGCACATCCGATGCTGCAAAAATCAACACAATGTGACTATTTCAAATGGAGATATGCTAAGGATTGCCTTGAAAGGGTTCATCGAGGAATGGAATCCCTTCATCAAAGGGACTGTTTCCAGGGAGAAGATGCTAGACTGGGATAGGCTATGGCATGACTTCATTCAAGAAGAGTTGCGAAACGAGGAGCTTCATCCAAAGAAGATGTCTTTCGATGATGACGTGGCACTTGCAACGCGAATGAAGGGTAAGCAAAAGAATGACTTGAGTAAAGTCAAGTGTTTCAACTATTGCGAGATGGGTCATTATTCATCGAGATGTTCAATGAAGAAGAAGGGAGATGATGACGAGAGAAAAGGAAAGCAGGTTGCCAGTGTTGCCACTTCAACTGAGATAGATGATCTCTCCAAGAGATTGGAAGAGGAGAACTTTGCTATGATTTCTCATTTCTCGCAAGGTACTGTGAATGAGGATGGATTGTACGTGGACAATGGTGCGACGAAGCATATGACAAGGTCACAGGAGGTTTTTGAGACTCTAGCTGAATGGGACTCGAAGTTGCACATGGTGTTGGGCGACAAGAGTCAGTTGGAGAGCTGAGAATCGGGAGTTATGCCATTCAGGATGAAGACATGACATGTGATGCAGGTCCAGGATGTACTGTTTGTACTCGGACTCAAATACAGTGTGATTTTCGTCTCGATGATCAAGAGGAAGGGGTTTGAGGTCTTATTCCAGGATGGGAAGGCAAGACTTAGGCGTAGAGGCTCTAAGTCCGATGGGATTGTACTCGGAGTTATAAAGCATGGTCTCTACAAGTTGACGGGCAAGCCTGTGGATCATGGAAAGATGCAGGTGGAGCAGGTGCATGTTCTAAAGAAGTAAGAGCAGGTGCAGTTGCAAGCTTCAAAGGAGAAGGTACAGGTTCACGAGAAGAGGGTACACCTTATCAAGAAGGTTCAAGTTCTAGAGACTTAGAGGCACTCGAGTTCGAGAGGGAGCTTACAAATTCAGAGGGAGACTCTGCAAACCAAGAAGAGAGTGTGGCTAGTGGGGAGCAAGGGTGCTCCTAAAAGTGCCAAGACGAAATCATGGAGAGAGTGGAAGATGTTACAAGATAAGAAGAAGCAGGATACTTCCAGCAATGACAACGACACTTCCGAGAAGGGGATAGTTCACCATATAGGAATTGTTGCGATTTTGAGTGCCACGAGTTAGGCAAGTGTTGCGAGTAGTGATGATGATGGGGAAGTACTTTCTAGTCTTGTAAGTACCTCCCTCGCTAAGAGGGAGTGTTGATTTCTGTAGCTTGGGAGGTACTCCAAGCCCTAGCATTTAGGGTTTGGAGGGCAAAGCGCCACTAAGATCATTTGTGGGCAACCCAAGGATGGAGTTTTGCACCAAATCGTGTTTTGAGCATTTTTGGTAGCACGTTTCTACATGTGATGGCATGAGACGATAAAGGGCAGAAAGGATAATCCAACGCTTCGAGAATTGTCGAATTTTGAGTTGTAGAAGTGGAGAAATGAATTTTTGAAGTTGACAAGTAATTATTGGTTTTCAAGTCATGTAGGCTTGAATTAAAATTTGTCCAATAGATGTGTCTCTTCATCAATTCGTGGAGCCCATTTAATGGATATAAATAAAGGGTGAAGACATGTTGTTTTAGCATCCATTTTGTGCAATGCAAGGCATAAAGAGAGCTTAAGAAACTCGCCATACCTTCCTTTGATTAGGTCGTAGATAGGAGACATTCCAACATGAAAGTGTGGAGGGTTACTACTGTTTGGAAGCGGGAATAGAAGCAAACCAACGAGGAGTTAAAGGATTGTTTGGGCATCCTTTTATGACTGCATGGGGTTGTTTTCTTCTTGTAGGAGGGTCGAGTTAGAGGAGCTAAGGAACATGTCTGTTGGGGCATCGTTGGAGGGACAAGGAACAAGGTTTATGCTGCCTAGAAGCTATAGGAAGACTGTGTTAGGCCGCAGGCCATAACACCACAGTCAAGGGTTGCGTAGGGGTGTTTGGGGGCTTATGTATGCCCAGATCAACAACATAACCAAGGAGTTGTCCTGTGAGGTAATGGCACGGAGTTTAAGGGTTGTTTTGATGGCAAGTTGAAGGTTGTTACAACATTATTTGGTGCCCTAACCAATCACTGTGATGACATTTGTTGCAGCTGTTGAACTTGTGTTGGGTCAAATTTTTGACCAGATTTGGATCAGAGTATTACAACCTGTGGAAGCCATGTATTGGAGTTGACGTGGTTGTTGTGAAGACTTAAATTAGGAGAAGATTCCGCAGTGGAGGATTGGGCATCTTTGGACTGTTGGAGGGCAGCGTGTGGATGTCCAAAGTAGCCTTAGACGAGCTATCTTGAAGTGACGAAGAGGAGCTGAAGATTGGGTGAAGTTTGGTGCCGAAGTGCAGTACCTTGATGGACAAAGGTGACTGCTAGCCTAGCAGTTTGGAGCTCAGGAATTAGGCCTACCTAGAGAGTAGATTGAGCCTGTGTACATGCTGCAGAAGTGACTTGCAGTAGTGTTAGGTGGCAGCCCTCCTAGAGTCTCGATGTGTTGTCCTTTGAAGGACTAAGGGGCAGCTAGTGAGCAATATGGAAGCGACGGGCCTGCAAGACAAGATACCACAAAGAAGTTGTAGCGAATATTGTCATTGTATCTTGTATACCATAGACTGTTGTATTATTCAAATTTGGTTTAATATAACGAAGATTCGGGTTGTACATTATTATACAATTTGTTAAAAATTGTGTATACTTGTGCATATGTGGTTTACTGCTTTATATTTTCCGCTGTGCAAAGTAGTTGTTGTTGAGATTCTTGGTTTGGTAGCGTCAGAGATTTTAAGATTCTAACTTAGACCCAAGATCATGGAAATTCAACATGTTATCAGAGCATGTTTGAGCTACTTTCGAAGTAAGTAAATCAGAGTTGTGCGTTGCGAAGTACATCATGAGAGGGAGTTGGTCACATTGTAAGTGAAGGGCTCACTACAATGTCGAAGTTGCAGGCATGTCTCCGGTATGAGGACAGGTTGGAAGGGTTATCCAACTATACTCCTTGGAAGGAAAGGATCAAGTTGGTCTTACAGGTCAACAGGATCTGGCATTTTGCCGAGAAAGAGATCAAGAAGCCAACCAACCCTAAAGTGCTGGAAATATGGGATGATTTGGATACGAGGGTGAGATTGATCACCCTCAATGGTGTGAAGGATGCCCTAATACTTCATTTGTCCGAGTAGAACAATGCACATGAGATGCAGATGGCACTTCAAGATTTGTTCCAGAATAAGAACAAGAATCGAGTACTGGTATTGGAGGATATGTTGAAGTCCACCAAGATGATAAAGGGTGAAAGCATGACCTCATATCTAATGAGATTGTCTCGGGTCAAAGATGAGCTTGCTGCCATTAGTGTGACTATCTCAGATGGAGATATGGGGTTCACCGAGGAATGGAAGCCCTTCATCAAAGGGATTGTCTCCACAGAGCAGTTTCCAGACTGGGATAGGCTGTGGGATGACTTCATTTAGAAAGAGCTGCGAGAGGAGGACCTTCATCCAAAGAAGAAGTCTTTCGATGATGATGTGGCACTTGCAATGTGATTGAAGGTTAAGCGAAAGAAGGACTTGAGTAAAGTCAAGTGTTTCAACTGTTGCGAGATGGGTCATTATTTGTCGAGATGTTCGATGAAGAAGAAGGGAGATGATGAGAAGAGGAAAGGAAAGCAAGTCGGCGCTGTTGTCACTTCAGGTGAGCTAATCTTTCCAAGAGAATGGAAGAGGAGGACTTTGCTATGATGTCACATTGCTCGCAGGGTACTGTAAATGAGGATGGGTAGTACGTGGACAGTGGTGCGATGAAGCATATGACAGGGTCACAATCTATTTGAATGAGACTTCAAGATTTGTTCCAGAATAAGAAGAAGAATCGAGTACTGGTATTGGAGGATATGTTGAAGTCCACCAAGATGATAAAGGGTGAAAGCATGACCTCATATCTAATGAGATTGTCTCGGGTCAAAGATGAGCTTGCTGCCATTAGTGCGACTATCTCAGATGGAGATATGGGGTTCATCGAGGAATGGAAGCCCTTCATCAAAGGGATTGTCTCCACAGAGCAGTTTCCAGACTGGGATAGGCTGTGGGATGACTTCATTTAGAAAGAGTTGCGAGAGGAGGACCTTCATCCAAAGAAGAAGTCTTTTGATGATGATGTGGCACTTGCAATGTGAATGAAGGTTAAGCGAAAGAAGGACTTGAGTAAAGTCAAGTGTTTCAACTATTGCGAGATGGGTCATTATTTGTCGAGATGTTCGATGAAGAAGAAGGGAGATGATGAGAAGAGGAAAGGAAAGCAAGTCGGCGTTGTTGTCACTTCAGGTGAGATAGCTAATCTTTCCAAGAGATTGGAAGAGGAGGACTTTGCTATGATGTCTCATTGCTCGCAAGGTACTGTAAATGAGGATGGGTAGTACGTGGACAGTGGTGCGACGAAGCATATGACAGGGTCACAAGAGGTTTTTCAGACTCTATTTGAATGGGACTCAAAGTTGCACATGGTGTTGAGCAACAAGAGTCAGTTGGAGACTCGAGAATCAGGAGTTGTGCCATTCAGGATGAAGACAGGACGTGTGATGCGTGTCCAGGATGCACTGTTTGTACCAGTACTCAGATATAGCGTGATTTCCGTCTCAATGATCGAGAGGAAGGGGTTTGAGGTCTTGTTCCAGGACGAGAACAAAATACTCGGGCCCAAAGGTTCTAAGTCCGATGGGATTGTACTCGGAGTTAGAGAGGCATGGTCTCTATAGATTGACGGGCAAGCTTGTAGATCATGGAAAGAAGCAGGTGGAGCAGGTGCAAGTTCCAGAGAAGCAAGAGTAGGTTCAGGTGCAGGCTTCAGATGACTAGGTACAGGTTCCCAAGAAAAAGGTACACCTTCCCGAGAAGGTCAAGGTTCCAGAGACTCAGAGGGAGTCGAGTTCGAGAGGGAGTTGAGTTCAAGAGGGAGCTTGCAGATTCAAAGGGAGACTCTGCAGTCCAAGAAGAGATCGTGTTCAGTGGGGAGCAAGGGTGCTCCTACAATTGCCAAGAAGGAATGATGGAGAGAGTAGAAGACGTTACAAGATAAGAAGAAAAAGTAGGGAGCTTCCAGCAGTGACAACGACACTTCCAAGAAGGTTGTAGTTCATCGTACAGGGATTGTTGTGATTATGAGCACCATGAGTTGGGCAAGTGTTGCGAGCAATGATGATGATGACAAAGTACTTACTAGTCTTGGAAGTACCTCCCTTGCTAAGAGGGAGTGTTGATTTGTGTAGCTTGGGAGGTACTCCAAGTCCTGAACCCGAGGTACTCCAAGCCCTAGGGTTCAAGGTTTGGAGGGAAAAGCGCCACAAGGGTCACTTGTGGGCTTGGGACCCAAGGATGGGGTTTTACACCAAATCATGTTTTGGGCATTTCCTGTAGCGCATTTCTACATGTGACAGCATGAGACGATAGAGGGTGGAAAGGAGAATCCAACGCTTCGAGAATCGTCGAATTCCAAGTTGTAGAAGTGGAGAAATGAATTTTTGAAGTTGACAAGTAATTATTGGTTTTCAAGTCATTTAGGCTTGAAATAAAATTTATCCAATAGATGTGTCTCTTCATCAATTCGTGGAGCCCTTTTAATGGATATAAATAAAGAATGAAGACATGTTGTTTTAGCATCCATCTTGTGCAACACAAGGCAGAAAGAGAACTGAAGAAACTCGGCATACCGTTCTTGGATTGAGCCGCAGATAGGAGACATTCCAACGTGAAAGTCTGAAGGGATACTACTGTTTGGATGCAGGAATAGAAGCATACCAGCGAGGAGTTAAAGGACTATTTGGGCATCCTTTTGTGACTGTGTGCGGTTGTTTTCTTCTTGTGGGAGTGTCGAGTTAGAGGAGCTAAGGAACAATTATGTTGGTGCATCGTTGGAGGAACAAAGAACAAGGTTTATGTTGCCTGGAAGCTACAAGAAGACTGTGTGTTAGGCCGCAGGCTATAACACCACAGTCTAGAGTTGTGTAGGGGTGATTGAGGGCTTATATATGTCTAGATCAACAACATAACCAAGGACTTGTCCTGTGAGGTAATGCCACAATGTTTAAGGGTTACTTTGATGACTGGTTGAGGGTTGATACAACATTGTCTGGTGCCCTAACCTGTCATTGAGATGACAGTAACAAAGCAGACTTGTTGCAGCAGTTGAACTTGTGTTGGGTCAAGGATTTTGACCAAATTTGGATCAAAGTATTGCAACCTGTGGAAGCCATGTATTGGAGTTCAATTGGGTGTCGTGAAGACTTCAATTAGGAGAAGATTTCAAAGTGGAGGATTGGACATCTTTGGATTGTTGGAAGACAGCATGTGGATGTCCAAAGTAGCCCTAGACGAGCTCTCTTGAAATGAAGAAGAGGAGCTAAAGATTGGGTGAAGTTTGGTGCCAAAGTGAAGTACTTTGAGAGTTTGATGGACAAAGGTGACTGCTAGCCTGGCAGTTTGGAGCTCAGGAATTAGACCTACCTAGAGAGCAGATTGAGCCTATGTACATGCTATAGAAGTGACTTGCAACAGTGTTAGGTGGCAGCCCTCCTGGAGTCTCGATGTGTTGTCCTTTGAAGGACTAAGGGGCAGCTAGTGCGCAGTATGGAAGCGAAGGACCTGCAGGACAAGATACGACAAAGAAGTTGTAGCGAATATTGTCATTGTATCTTGTATACCATAGACTATTTTATTATTCAGATTTGGTTTAATATAACAAAGATTGGGGTTGTACATTATTGTACAATTTGTTAGAAATTGTGTATACTTGTGCATATGTGGTTTACTGCTTTATATTTTCCGCTGTGCAAAGTAGTTGTTGTTGAGATTCTTGGTTTGGTAGCGTCATAGATTTTAAGATTATAACTTAGACCCAAGATCGTGGAAATTCAACATGTTATTAGAGCGTGTTTGAGCTACTTTCGAAGTAAGTAAATCAAAGTTGTGTGTTACGAAGTACAGCGTGAGAGGGAGTTGGTCACATTGTAAGTGAAGGGCTCACTACAATGTCGAAGTTGTAGGCATGTCGCTGATATGAGGACAAGTTGGAAGGGTTGTCCAACTATACTCCTTGGAAGGAAAGGATCAAGTTGGTTTTGCAAGTCATTAGGATCTGGGATTTTGTCGAGAAAGAAATCAAGAAGCCAACCAACCATAAGGAGCTGAAAATATGAGATGATTTGGATGCGAGGGCGAGATTGATCATCTTAAATGGTGTGAAGGATAACCTAATACCTCATTTGTCCGAGAAGAACAATGCACGAGATATGGGTGGCTCTTCAGAATTTCTTCCAAAATAAGAACAGGAACTGGGTACTGGTATTGGAGGATATGTTGAAATCCACCAAGATGATAAAGGGTGAAAGCGTGACCTCGTATCTGACAAGATTGTCTTAAGTCAAAGATGAGTTTGCTGCCATCGGTGTGAATATCTCAGATGGAGATATGGTAAGGATTGCCTTGAAAGGCTTCACCGAGGAATGGAATCCCTTCATCAAAGGGATCGTTGCCAGGGAGAAGTCGCCAAACTGGGATAGGTTGTGGGATGACTTCATTTAGGAAGAGTTGCGAGACGAGGATCTTTATCCAAAGAAGAAGTCTTTCGATGATGACATGGCACTTACAACGCGAACGAAGGGTAAGCAAAAGGACTCGAGTAAAGTCAAGTGTTTCGATTGTGGCGAGATGGGTCATTATTCGTCGAGATGTCTGATGAAGAAGGGAGATGACGAGAAGAGGATAGGAAAGCAATCTGGTGGTGTTTCCACTTTAGCTAAGATATATGATCTCTCAAGGAGATTGGTGTGAAAATTCCTGAATCTAACACATCAGAAACCCCTACTGCAATTACTGGTTTACAATCTCCTACTTGTTCCATACATTAAAAAGTTATTTAATTGCATAAACATCGAAGTAAACATTATTGCAGCCTTCACAAATATACAGGTCATGCATTGAAATAAACAAAGAAATAACAAAAGGGACACCATTATTTTTGGACAATCATCCCCGGAAAAACCAAATTCGGGAAAACCGGTGCAGCATATAGACAATTTGTATTATTAAGTAGATTTCGTGAATACAACTGGGGTGACAGAAATGGCTTGCCCAACAGAGAATATCCTCGGCAGTAGTACCTCTAGCCGAAGACATGTTATTCCGGCAAATCAGCAAACAGATGATCAAACCCCACAACGACTCCGGCTGTTCCTTATGTTGGACAGTGAAAGTTGCTCCAAGCACTGCTCTGGCACTGCGTCACTCCTCTAGGCGTTGCGTCACTCCTCCAGGCGTTGCGTCACCCACTCCCGCCTCAAGATCTACTGATCTGCTCCCAGTCTGCCCCACAAAATCTCCCCAACACTGTCTTTGAGGCCCAACGTCAGCCTCTATGACTTTTGCGTCCTCTGTGTCAGCCCTTCTAGGGCCTGCGTTGTCTCTCCCGACATTGCACTGCCTCTCTGCTATGTATTCTTCGACCTCGAATGAAAATCCCTTGCCGAACTGCCCCTCATTGCAATTGATCACTTGCTCGATTTCATCAGCAGACCTCGCCTCAGAAAATCGAACTGACTGATCTCTCTTGGTGTATCTCCAACTGACCCTCAAGCCTCCTCTTATATTTTTCCTATTGATGAATCAATGACCGAGATTAGGTCCCTAATCAATGGTTAAGATTAGAACTAGCTTGATCCTCATCACTTAGAACTTTCTCACCCATATTTTATTAATACACATTAATATTTTTATTTTCCTAAGTTTAGACTTAGAAACCCATTAAAAATATTAATTATTTTAATAACTCCTCATCCAGGTGAAATTTATCCAAAAGATTTTTGGGTCTTGGAGATCTCATGCGTCTTAGCCTCTCACCAAATCTCATGGCTAGAGCACATCCGATGCTACCCTTAGCAAGGAATGTGCTCTAGCAATGCTTCACCATAGAAGCATCACATTGATCCTCCGCATCGGTCCTCTGTTATGATGCTTAGCCTGTTGCCCTACATCCACTGCGCTTTTGCTTCCAGTACTACCACCCATGACACTGCCACTGCCACTGCTACATATGTACTGCAGTTACCTCTCAAAATGTTGCATCATGTTGCCCATAGCACTACCACTGCTAACTGCTGCACTGCAACTCAATTACCAAGAAGTAAGTAACTGACTTCACCCAAACACTGACATCCTGTCAGTCTGGAAGCCTCGTGATGCTGAACCTACCTCTGTTGCTATCCTGTGCTCCCTCTGCTGCCACTGCATTGTTGCAACCTCTTCTATGCCTCTTGCACTGCTGCAACCTCCACTGCATTGCTACAGAGTTCTGCACTCTAACACTGCCTTGCCGCTCCATCACACCTTGCTCCACCTGACACCTGACATCATGCTAGTGCCTTTAAGGGCTCCCGTAGCTAGATGTGATCCAAGAGTTTGGCACCTCAAGGATCCTGCCCTTTTCTATAGTCCTTTCGACTACAACTCCATGTCTCCCCACCTCTTCTCTAGAGGCGCATGAGCACTCATGGCACAATCGTCATTAGTCTTGACATCCTTCTTCGCCTTTGCTGGAGTAGCCTTTGAGTCGGAAGTTTCTCCCTTGCCTTTCTTCATGGGGCGCTGAAAGGCATAATGTCCCAACTAACTACAGTTGAAGCACTTGACCTTGGAGATGTCTTTCTTCTTCCTCTTTTATTGTCTCTGTTGTCTCGTTGATGCAAGAGTTGCATCCTCCTCTTTCTTGATTTGAACTCCTTTACCGCTACTCCCTTCCTTAGTCAATCTCTGAACTCTTCTTGTTGAAGAGTTGCCCACATCTCCTCCAACTGGGGAGAGTTTCTTTGCCCAAAATGCTTTGGACAAATGTCTTCCACTCCTCGGAGACTACATTCAGGGCAGTCCTGACCATGAACTCTGGATCCAGCGCAGACCCCACGAAAGTAAGTTGGTCGTGAATCTCTTGCAACCTGAGAAGGACGGGATCTATCTCCTCTCCTTTCGGCATTTGATATTGTCTCTGCTGATTTTCTAATAGCATCTTCTGTTGCACAGAAGAGCCCTAATACAAGGTGGTTAGGGTCTCCCACATCTCCCTTGTTGTGTTCTTCTCAGCAATGTGTGGTACTACATAATCTTTGACCCCGTCTAAGATCATGCACTTGGCCTTAGCCTGGGCCTCCTCGTATTTCTTCAATGGATCAACGTCGACTAGTTCAGCAACAACCTTCAAGGCATAGTTCTTGATGCGATGTTTTTCTAGGATTGCCAGGATCCTGGCCTTCTAGACGACAAAATTAGATGCTCCGTCCAATATGTCCTGATCCCTCAACCCATTCATTGCTATCTCTACTCTTCTTTAGACTCCCTCTAAGTCCCGATTTCCCTCTCAAAAATCCTTCGGCCAACCATCAAATCACTCCTCTCCAATCCTCCTTTGTCGCTGCAACCCAGATCTAGATTTCTTGGCTAGAACTTTGTTGAGGTAGTGCTTCCCTCTACCTTGGTTCAGTCTTCGTAGACGTTGTTCTGCACCGACAGAAACAGCGTCCCATTAACTCCTCAAATCAAAATTTGCACAACTCCCTTAGCCCCGGCAACTCGAAGAATCTGAGCCCTTCAAGCTCTATGCAATTTCTGTGTGGGCTGAATCTGCTCCTCCTAGCCAACTGCGTCAATACTTCCTGGCTCAGAAAGATGGCGTGGCTCTGCGTGAGTCTGATTTGCCCTCCTCATACTCTCTGCACTACGTCACTCCTCTTGCATCTTTAGCTCTGGAACAACATTGTCTCTCGGGACAGCTGCTTCTCTGCTGCAAAATCCTAGATTTCTCGGTTGGTGTCTTCAGTCGCCTATGATCTGCAATCGCTTTGATACCATGTGAAAATTCTTGAATCTAACACATCAAAAACCCTTACTACAATTACCGGTTTACAATCTCCTACTTGTTCTTTACATTAACAAGTTATTTAATTGCATAAACATCGAAGTAAACACTATCGCAGCCTTTGCAATTATACAGATCATGCACTGAAATAAACAGAGACAATAACACAAGGGACACGGTATTTTTGGACAATCGTCCCCGGAAAAACCCAATTCGGGAAAATCGTTGCAGCATATAGAGGGTTTGTATTATTAAGCAAATTTCGTGAATACAACTAAGGTGCCAAAAATGGCTCACCCAACAGAGAATATCCTCGACAGCAATACCTCTATCCAGAGACAAATATTCCAGCAAATCAGCAAACAGATGATCAAACCTCACAGTGACTGCGACTATTCCTTATGCTGGACAATGAAAGCTGCTCCAAGCACTGCTCTGGAACTGCATCACTCCTCCAGCAGTTGTGTCACCCTCTCCTAGCTCAAGATCTGTTGATCTGCTCCCAATCTGCCCCACAGAATCTCCCCAGCATCAGCCTCTATGGATTTTGTGTCACCTATGTCAGCTCTTCGCCCTTTGCGTCAGCGCTTTTAAGGCCTGCGTTGTCTCTCCCGGCACAACGCTGCCTCTCTGCTATGTATTCTTCAGCCTCGGATGAAAATCCCTTGCCGAATTGCCCTATTGCAACTGATAATTTGCTCGATTTCATCAGCAGAACTCGCCCCAGAAAATCAAACTCACTGATCTCTCTTGGTGTGTCTCCAACTGACCCTCAAGCTTCCTCTTATACTTTTCATGTTGATGAATCAACGGTCGAGATTAGGTCCCTAGTCAACAGCTAAGATTAGAACTAGCTTGATCCTCGTCACTTAGAACTTTCTCACCCATATTTTATTAATACACATCAATATTTTATTTTCCTAAGTTTAGACTTAGGAACCCATTAAAATATTAATTATTTTAATAACTCCTCATCTGGGTGGAATTTCTCCAAACGATTTCTAGGTCTTGGAGATCTATGTGCATTAGCCTCTCCACCAAATTTCATGGCTAGAGCACATTTGATGCTACCCAAAATCAACAATTGAAAGAGGAGGACTTTGCTATGATGTCTCATTTCTCGTAGGGTACTATCACTGAGGATGGATGTTATGTGGGCAGTGGTGCGACGAAGCATATGACAGGGTCACAAGAGGTTTTTGAGACTATTTGAATGGGACTCAAAGTTGCACATGGTGTTGGGCAACAATAGTCAGTTGGAGGTCTGAGGATCGGGAACTGTGTCATTCAGGATGAAGACAAAATGTGTGATGTGGGTCCAGGATGTACTGTTTGTACCAAGACTCAGATATAGCATGATTTCTGTCTCGATGATTGAGAGGAGGGGGTTTGAGGTCTTGTTCCAGGACAGGAAGGAAAGACTCAAGCCCAGAGGCTCTCAGTCTGATGGGATTGTACTCGGAGTTAGAGAGCATGGTCTCTACAGGTTGACAGGCAAGCTTGTGGATCATGGAAAGAAGCAGGTGGAGTAGGTGCAAGTTCCAGAGAAGTAAGAGTAGGTGCAGGCTTTAGAGGAGTAGGTAGAGGTTCTCGAGAAAAAGGTACACCTTCCCAAGAAGGTCCAATATCTAGAGACTTAGAGGGAGTCGAGTTCGAGAGGGAGCTTGCAGATTGAGAGGGAGACTCTGCACTCCAAGAAGAGCACGTGGTAAGTGGGGAGCAAGGGTGCTCCTACAACTACCAAGAAGGAATCATGGAGAGAGTGGAAGACATTACAAGATAAGAAGAAAAAGCAGGGTGCTTCCAACAATGACAATGACACTTCTGAGAAGGGCATAGTTCACCGTACAGGGATTATTGCAATTGTGAGCGCCACGAGTTGGGCAAGTGTTGCGAGCAGTGATGATGATGACGAAGTACTTCCTAGTCTTGGAAGTACCTCCCTCACTAAGAGGGAGTGTTGATTTGTGTAGCTTGGGAGGTACTCCAAGCCCTAACGTTCAGGGTTTGGAGGGCAAAGCACCACAAGGGTCACTTGTAGGCTTGGAATAGGGTGGAGGGTTACTACTGTTTGGACGCAGGAATAGAAGCAGACCAGCGAGGAGTTAAAGGATTGTTTGGGCATCCTTTTGTGACTATGTGGGGTTGTTTCTTCTTGTAGGAGGGCCGAGTTAGAGGAGCTAAGGAACAGGTCTTTGGGGCATCGTTGGAGGGACAAGGAACAAGGTTTATGCTGCCTGGAAGCTACAGGAAGACTGTGTGTTAGGCCACAAGCCATAACACCACAGTCAAGGGTTGTGTAGGGGTGTTTGCGGGCTTATATACGCCCATATCAACAGCATAACCAAGGAGTTGTCCTATGGGGTAATGCCGCAGAGTTTAAGGGTTGTTTTGATGACTGGTTGAGGGTCATTACAACATTTTTTGGTGCCCTAACCAGTCACTGTGATTGCTGCAACAAAGCAAACTTGTTGCAGCAGTAGAACTTGTGTTGGGTCAAGGATTTTGACCAGATTTGGATCAGAGTATTGCAGCCTGCAGAAGCCATGTATTGGAGTTGACTTGGGTTTCGTGAAGACTTCAATTAGGAGCAGATTCTACAGTGGAGGATTGGGCATGTTTGGACTGTTGGAGGGCAGTCTGTGGATGTCCAAAGTAGCCCCAGACGAGCTATCTTGAAGTGATGCGTAGGAACTGAAGATTGGGTGAAGTTTGGGGCCGAAGTGCAGTACCTTGATGTACAAAGTTGACTGCTAGCCTGGCAGTTTGGAGCTTGGAATTTGGATTACTCAGAGAGCAGATTGAGCCCATGTACATGCTACAGAAGTTACTTGCAGCAGTGTTAGATGGCAGCCCTCCTGGAGTCTCAATGTGTTGTCCTTTGAAGGACTAAGGGGCAACTAGTGAGCAGTATGGAAGCGAAGAACCGGCAGGACAAGATACAACAAAGACGCTGCAGTGAAGATTGTCATTGTATCTTGTATACCATAGATTGTTGTATTATTCAGATTTGGTTTAATATAAAGAAGATTGGAGTTGTACATTACTGTACAATTTGTTAAAAATTGTGTATACTTGTGCATATGTCGTTTACTTCTTTATATTTTCTGTTGTGCAAAGTAGTTTTTGTTGAGATTCTTGGTTTGGTAATGTCAGAGATTTTAAGATTCTAACCTAGACCCAAGATCGTGGAAATTCAACAGAAGATACCTCCAAACCGCTTACAGATGAGAATTGCAAGGGTTTAAGATAAGCCAAGGTTGCAAATATGTGTGGATGAAACCGAAATTGCAGTAGTGCAGACAATTTGAATTGTGTTGACCATAGGAGAAGGAAAAAACAACAAGAAGGATTTCATAAAGGAAGGTTTGTGAATTGGTCTTAGAGTGGCAAAAAGGTCTAGGGTCTTGGTCTTGGTATTTGTCAATTGGAATCTCTATAAGAAGAAGAATTTGTTCGGGTTTTCCTCTCAAGAAGGAGAGGTTTTGGCCCTGACTGATAGTCTATATTCTGTCTCGTCTCTTTATGGTTTTATGCATTGGTCGCTGTTTGATGAAGAATAACACTGTAATAAGTTAAGTGAAAAAGATCCTAATCTAAGTAAAAAGCATTCATAAGCAGTTACTAAATTGAAGAGAAATCACCTAATCTCAATGCTCTAGATTTCTCAACAAGAGCAACATGTCACAAAGTGGGATTTGTACTCAGGTGGGCAGGGTAACCATTTTTCTTCAACCACTTGAACTACATCCAATTGACTTATACATGCTAGCACTTTCAAACAAATTTGTTGATTTATTTTGAGAAATCATGGAACATTAGATGTCTCGTACTTCTGGTTCCAAGCTATAAAGTAGCCCTTATTTCATGTGCTTTGCTTTAGCCCTGTAGTTATTCAGTTATTATCTAACATTTTTATTTGGTAATGGTAAATGCCATTTCTGATCCATGGAGAGATATAAACCAACACGTCTACATTATCATTGTAGAGTCGTAAACCAATGTACAGGCTGTCAAACTTGACCACCTCAAACAATGATCAAGGCTATAAGCCTGCTGGGTTTTGAACATGTGTCATTATCGTGGTAATGCACCATCTCAACCAATAAACCATAGCCTGATGGACTCATTATGTGAAATGGTAGCAGCAATTAGAATGTAATTCTTTTGGTCTTCAGTTAAGGTGCAAGTAAAAGGAGAGGCCATGAAGCTGATTAACCTTCAGACCGTATTGCCTAGAAAGCATGCTGCTGGTGTGAAAGTGAATGAGAATAAACTAGAAAGTTCTTTTGTTTCTTCGAGCACCATTCCTGAGTGAATCATAGCAAGGAAATCAACCTCCCTGGTGGCCAAGTGTTAAAGGTTCAATTTTTAATGATTCAATTTTATGATCTATATCTAGCCTGAACTCGGTGATCAATAGAACGCACTTAACCTTTCAATGTTTGAATATCTTTGGCATGCTGCTGGTGTGAAGGTGAACGAGAATAAAATAGAGTAAGTCATTTCTGTATTTTTGCAATAAATATTTATATACTCGATTATTTTGTATTTTGCTTCTGTCAATAGGTTCACTGCTAATCCTCGTCGACGAATAAGACAGCACAATGGTGTAATAAAAAATGGAGCACGTCAAACCAAAGAGAAACGGCCTTGGGAAATGGTTCTCTGTGTGTATGGTTTTCCATCAAAAGCTTCTGCACTCAAGGTACTCATTGATGCCATGGCAGGTTTCTCTATAGTTCTTTATGTTTTCTTATGTGCAATGTAGAATGGTAAGTTAAAAACTTTTTTGCATACAATGTTTTTAATGTTTCTTTGTATTACTAATTCATTGTCATATATAGTCATTGAAATTTTAAAACAGTCAACTGCATATCTTATATGCCTGCATTTTATAACATGCAGACAAAGAAAAATTGTTAGGAAAAATGAAAGCTAGTATCACATTCTGGAATAGAACTCAAGAATGTTGATATATGAGAATTTTATTGTGTTTTATTGTTTGTTGCATAATTTATGTCTCGTTGTTTAGTATGCACCTCATTCATGATTACCATTAAATTGGAGGCAATGTTTTAAAACTCAGAAATCAGTTGAGGGTCAATTCAAACTTGGCCATGACTTGGACCAATCTGAATTGAATGACTGAGTTTACTAAAAAATACATAAAAAATTTAATTTTTAATGAAAAAATATATTTTAAATATTCCAAACCACCAGAGACAAAATTTTCAAATTCTGCTCATATATATACCATGTAAGGGTGAATATATCAAATTGGCACCGAGTGCAATACATTTGGAATCAAATCCATAATCAACAAGGCTCTAAATGGCCTTTAGAGCCCTTAAAATTGCTACAATCTACTGGCCTACTACAAATTACTGATCAACGTGATCAATCATCCAACTCATTACCACTGCTAGAAATGGGATCCTCATCATGAGCTACAAAATCATTTCTAAATCACAACTCTTCAGTGCTGCTCCAAAACTCCAAGTGCTTAATGAGGGAGGTGTAAAGAAAATAGTGGTGAGAGGGTGGGGTGGACAGAGGGGGTGTCTCTTTATAGTTTTTTTGTAGGGTTTAGGGTGCTAGGAATTTCTTTTTCCTGAAAAATGCACAGCAGTGGGGTCCTGGATCACCCCAGCTGTGTTGGCCGAGTTTGGAACCAAAACGGCTGAGTCATGCATTGATTTGACTGGTTTGGTACCAAAATGGTGCCCGAACCAAGCAGAGTCTGAATTGACCCAGGTAGGGGTTAACTTGGTCAACTCGACCAAGTCCAAATCTAAGCAGGCCAAGTTAAAAAAGCTATGATCGGAGGAAGGCAGAACATAAGTGCTTTTATGGACTTTGTTTAATACACCCACTGCCTTGTCAGATTTATGATTATATATTATGTAAAGTCTTTTTTCAGAATAGTACACTTTTCTGTTTTTCTCTCTATTTCTTGATTCTAAATATATGTAAGACACATTTATACTTATACATCATGCATTTTCCCTCTAGCATAATATAGGTACTTGTATACTTCATATCACCATTGCTTGCTTTTTGGGCCTTGTTTTTATAATCTACATATGGGTCTATTCCTATTCAACATTGAATACTGTAAGTGAATATCTGGACCAAAGTGTTAGAAAATATAACAGAAAAGACGAGTTTAAAATAATTGAAGTGCATTTGAGAATTATTTTCAACTGTGAGTTCTAAATCGTTTTTTATTGTATATCTTGTGGGGGAAGTTGCTTCAACAAACATGCCCTGAGGTTGGGCGCTGCATGTTGAAAATGTAACTAGTGTCGGTCTTCATAATGAAATTCAAATGTATCATTGATGTACTTATTATAGTCATTATTATTATTTCATTTCTAGTCAAAGCGTGTTCTTCATGCTTTTAGGGTCAATTGAGTCAAAAGAAAATTTATCATGAGTCAATGAAATGTAATTGAGTCAAAGTCCTATTTCAAGGCTAAAGGTCAAGTTTATGAGAATCATATTTACAAAAGGATCAATATATTCTGGGCAAAGGAAGGTAGAAAATGAAGCAGAATGAAACTTGGAAGAGTAAATTATATCTTTGATATGTGACTTGAAGTATCAAAGTTTATATGACAACAAATTTGATGAAGCATCTAATCTCAAAAGATAGGGAAAATTGTTTACAATAGCAAAAACAAGAAGCATACATGACAGATTCGAACCTATGACATCTATTGTGGCATCTGAATCTCTTATGGCAGTATAGCATATGAAATTTTTATGACACTATGACATACAAGTTCTGAAATCTCTATGGCATTGCGCCTATGTGGCATCCAAGTTCTGTGACATATCTCTCTTTATACAATTCCATGTGGCCTGATTCATTGTGCTAAAACGAATGTCATAGGTACATGATGATGTGAATCTTAGAGACACCTTTTCAATAACATAGAAGTAGCCCTTACTCAAGTAAGAGCCCATTATATGAAGATACATGAAGAACGAAGTATTGTGTGAAGGTCGAGCTCTAGAGGGACAATATAAGTTCTTCACTATGTGATCCAAGATATATTTACTGATGCAAAGCCCCGAGGATTAATCCAAATTCAATCAAAGCTTTGTGGGTTTGGTTCAAGATATGAAGGACAATAGAATTTATAACAAGAGTTTGTCATATCCATGATATATGCAATGGACAAGGCTTATATAAGATGGACAAAAGTTAAGACATGTCACCTTGTTGTGATATGTAGTAGATCATCTATGAAGTAATAGATCGAGACTTGGTGATTCAAATTACTGAGGAGCAAACTTATCAATGTAAGAGGCTGTGTTATATCCTCCTGAAGAAAAGATTGTGATATATGTGTTGAAAAATCCAAAGGCAAAAAGATTTTCTTATGTTGATAATTACTTGTGATTTCTTTGAGTTATTATTATCTTTCTTATGTTCTTCTTTTATCTTAGTTCATCAAGCAATTACCAAAACCAAAATACGAAGATCAAGGACACCAGATGTAGACACATGGCCATGGAAAAACCCCTATATAGGGGAAAATCCAGTCAAGAACCCTTCCTTCAGTAGATTCATATGATAGTGAGACAACCAAGACCTTAACCAATAGAGCTTCCTCCTCCACCAAGTTAGCCTTTCAATGAGATACAACAACCTTCAATAGTTTCTTCTTGTCCAGTAGCTTCAACCCAACATCAACCCAGAAATTTTGGCCCATCTTCACCAGTAGCTTCAAAATTTCAGCCTCCCCAACAACTGCAGAATTTCAGCCCTCCAACAGCTTCACACGTGTGGGAAAAGAGAGATAATTTCGACTTCTTATGCTTGTGAGAGACCTCCTTCTCCTTTTCTATCCTTCTTCCTCTTCTTCCTTGAAATACGCACTTTTTCTGGCCCCAGAAGTTGCAGATCGAACTTGTTGTGTGTGTGCGCCAAATGAGGTTGAGTTGTTGCCTTTACATAGTGATTTTGCTACCCAGTTGAGGTCAACTTTTCTAGTTAGAGGCCGACTTGGTGGAGGAGGCCTAATTGACCTATTTTACAATAAAATAAATTTCTTCTTTGACAAATAAATCCCAAGAAAGGTTCTCTACAAACATGGACAATGACGACATAAACCCTAAAATTCTTCAATGGAGACTTTGACCTAAAAACAATTGACCCAAGCATGAAACCCATGCTTTAATAAGTCAATTTCTTTAATAATAATTTTTTTCTTTCTTTTGATAAATACATTTCATTATGACTCAAGTACAATTATGAAGATCGACACTTGTTACATTCTTCAATAATATGAAGTTCATTTCTATGTGAAGCAACGACACTACCGAAACTTCTTATATATACACAACAGAAGTATGAATGACACCATGAAGCCAACTTATCTCACATTGAATCCTGAAAGAAAGTACATAAGACTTCTCTCTCGAAGACCGAATCCTTCTAGGATTCATATTTGTGTGTTGTAACCTAGCTTGAAGGACGAAGGAGTGAGATCAAATGTTCGACATCTTCATGACCATATGAGACCTGATTGCAAAAGTCTATGGACAAAATTGAATGAGAAGTTTGAATTTAGCGTAAGCATGTCTCCTTGAAGCAGCCTCTACTAGTTACAATATAGTACTATACTCAAAGGCAAAAGTGGAAAACAAGTTGGTAAACATGTCCTAAATTAAGAGGGAGTTAACCCTCTTCAAAAGATAAGTACTCTGCATCTCCTTGTTTACAATTATTACTATTATCTTTGTACTTTGTCTATTTATGTTCTTTCATAGTCTTCTAACAAAGGTTGTAGATCAAAAGAAGAATTATCTAAGATTGACTAACAGTTAGAAGAATTGGAAGAACGTGGCAAAGCATGAAGATTAAGGAGGCAGAAAATTCGATTGGATGTTCAATTACCTCAGCTGAAAAGAGGGAGTTATAAAATCATGGATGGATACAATATTAATTGAAGTTTGACAAAAACACCAGAAAGCTTGAGATCAAAAAGAGAAGATGACTAGGGAAACATCCTGTAGCAAGAAGTTGAAGAGTTATGATATCGTTGTACCGGCAGTTGATTAGTTCGATCTAGGAACACATTGATTGGTTTGACCAGTATTATCACTGATAAAGATACCACTGATGATTATAAGTTAATAAATTTCTTGGAAAAGCGTGAAAGCATAATTCTATTACAGTACAAAGAAAGAAGATGTGAAGGCTTGTGTAATCAATTGTGAAGAAGTTTGGCTCCATAAGATGTTTGATGAACTACTTGATGACAAGATGACATGTTGAAGCTGCATGAAGATTGCCAGAGAACCAGGAAAGGTCGAGGTGATATGGGAGTGTGATGCATGTAGGAGTCGAGACACTACAACAGATGTCCATGGAAGAACAAGTAGTTGATGCATTGAAGAGTATTTTTGAGACAAGCTTAGGCTTGTGGTTATTCCTCTATGTTTAAGAGGGAGTGAGGGTGGACATCGTATTCTCCATGTATCATGCACTGTGGCCAGGACTAACAACTGTAAACCTAGTGAAATTAGCTATTTTTGACAATGTCAGTTATGATAATGCTTATCAATCTGAATCCCTTCTTATGATAATATTTCAATTTGAGAGTATCCTGTTGTGTCATTATGAATACCTCCCTAGTTAAGAGGGAGTGTTGAAAATGTAACTAGTGTTGGTCTTCATAATGAAATTCAAATGTATCATTGATGTACTTATTATATTCATTATTATCATTTTATTTCTAATCAAAGCATGTTCATGCTTTAAGAACAATTGAGTCAAAAGAAAATTTATCATGAGTCAATGAAATGTAAATGAGTCAAAGTCCCATTTGGTCTTCTTGTGAAATAAAAAGAAAAATTATTTTTCGAGTCAAAGAGTCAAAAATGTCACCACAAAGACGAAGTCAACCCTCCTAGACAAGTCGGCCTAAAGAGGCAGCCATTCGACCTCCTAGACATGTATAAATACAAGATAGTTCGACCTCATTTGATCATCTATCCATCACTTCGATTTATGTGCAAGGAGAATTTCAGAAAAAGTCAAAGGAGAGACAGAGAAAAGTCAAAGGAGAGAGAAAATTATGTTTTTTGCCCTAGTTTCTATTCATACGTGGAAGTTTTCTGGGGTGGTTTATGTGCTACTACAGGCCCAAAATTTCAAGGGATGATCGGATTTCTGAGATTTGACCAACATTGACTTCTGTTGACTATGACTTGTTGGAGGATTGAAGGAGAGTTGACTTGGGTCTTTGTCGTAGTCTTGGTCTTGGTCTTGGGTCTTGGATATCTCACTTTGTTATGATTCTATAAGAAGAGGATTTTCTTGGGTTTCCCCCTTGTGGGGTTTTGCCTTGTTTTGGAGCCTAATTTCTTATGTTTTGTCTCTTGTGATCTTCATGCTTTTGTACATTTTGATAATTGCTTGATGAAAAAAATATAAATTCAATAAGAAGCCAATAAACATTCACAAGTAATTATCAAGTTAAGAGAAATCTACCCTAATCTACAAGCATCTTGATTTCTCAACACTGCAATGCATAATACAAACTTCCTTGGCTTAGGTGCCATGTTTGAGGGGTATTTATTTTGCTAAAGTTGCCCAGGACTTGTATCCATCCTCATCCATTTTTAATATGCCATCTAGGTAGGATGGAAGACAACAGGAATGGAATAATGATGGATGGATTAATATTTCGTCAAATTCTCCAGTGAACCAAGGCCTTGTTGGCAAGAGTTCAAAATCTTGGTTAGAGAATGCTTCCTTTGTATAAAGCCATCATAGGACTCGACAAGGTTGATTACACAAGCACACCTTCATCTGTCATTTTTACACTAATGGTTTTAAAATAAAGTGGGCTAAGTTGTTGACAATCTCAACCTTTTACTGGTATCCCTGTTGTACGAATATTAACATGAATGAGAGCATATATTTCAGGACTTATAGAATGTAAGGAAGCAACATTGGGAGTCTTAGAAACTTGTCTATCCAACTACTGTGCATGACTGAGAGAATTGAGATATTGATTTCTATTTTATTGACGAACTTTACATCACATTCAACTGTCATTGCAATTCACGTTCGAGGTTCAACTTTTGCTTTAGAGGATGGTTTCTTCATCTTGAACTATTTCAACCCAAGATAGTTTCTGTCATAGATGAAACAATTGTTGAATAATCAACAAAATCACGAGAAATTGTGATGTCAAACAAGAAACAAGAAATCACTTGAAAAAATTATGGCATTATGATGTATTTCTAAAAATCAGGATTTTTGGGGAAAACTGCCAAAAATCTCCAAGGCTTGAGAAATGGCTAATATAAACCCGAATTTTTTTTGTTGTCATTCATCTGACTTTAATTTTTGTTGGAAGCCATAACCAACAATTTTAGTTTAATAAATGACATCCTTGACATTGAACTTGATCTAATTTCTCTCGTGACACTATTTATTGGATATTGCTCTCAACTCTATTATATTGTCCATAAAGGTATTTTCCAAGTACATAGTCAAATTTTCTTTTTGACATGAACCAAATTTTATTAAAATTATATTATTTTGAGTCATTTTTTCTTTTTGACATGAACCAAATTGTATTAAAATTATAATATTCTGAGTTGACTCAATGTTATGAGCTCGATTGTTCATAAATCCATATGTTGCAACAAAGTGCAAAATGAAGAAGTACAAAGCACACAAAGATATCTATGAAATACATATTTGATATTGAATTGGTTGATTCGATACAACTACAATGAAGCATGTATAAATACACATAAGAAGTAATAAGTCATGTCTTTTGGTTAAAGGGTGAATAATAATAGTTAGGGTAATAGGAGCATGGGTTTTGGAAGCACTTCAAATCCAGAACTGCACTCCCAAGTGATTTCAATACAAGTGTATGGAATTAGCATTTAATCAATATCACCAGACCCTTGTATGTACCCTTCACTCGAGCCAAAACCATTGATTTGGCATGTCAAGGTTTCTGCTTCATTTTAACACATGGTCAGTCAATTCCATCAAAACTAGAGGTTTTTGACTTCAGAAACAACTATGTGAATGGACTTGTATCCACTAGTAGCATCACGCCCTAATACTAATATCTGTAGAGGATTGAGGTAGAGGCCAAAGGAGGAGACAAGCGATGCTATTAATGATAAGGACCCTGATATAGGGTGTGATTTTGATGATGTGTAGTTATTTGTGGTAGCATGATGTTTTTTGGATTTTTGAGGCCATTTAAAGCCTCGATGCTTCCGTATTTCATTTTGTGAAATTCACCCTTAGATGTTGTATACATGAGAAAACTTTGCATATTTGGTGTATAATGGCCTAAATTTATGTTGATGTGTGTGTCCCTGTATATTAAAATTTACATGGTGAAGGGTGGAAAGAAAGAGGCTTGTTATGGAGGCACTTGAGTGGTTACATGACACATAGGCACAAGGGGGAAGGATGAGATTGAGTGAGTACATCAATGTGCCAAACTTAGCAACACTTTTTACTTAGAGTGAGACACTCACCAATGGTCATGCATTTCCAACAAAGGGGTTTCTTCTATGAAAGGATGAGCCATTCCCTTGCAAACAAAAGGAGTATAGGTATTCCAGAGCAATCTTCTAGATTAATCATTATAGATGATGTTGAGATTTGGTAGCTTGGGAGGTACTCCTGTTGAAGTTTCTAAGTTTACTTAGTTAGAAACCCTCCATGCACCTTATCTGATTTATTCCTACCTACTTGTTATCTTCCTTAATAAGTTATTTACAATGTAAATACTGAAAATAAACACTAGTGCATGCTCAACATATTACAAATCAACAACTAAAAGAAACAAGAACAAGCACACCGCATGACACCGTTATTTTTGGACTAATGTCCACGGAAAAACCTAATGTGGGGAAACTATTGCAGCTATCTGAGTGTTTTCTTATTAAGCAATATCAAAGTACAATCTAGGTGCCGAAATTGGCCTACCCAATAGAGAATTTCCTTAACAGTAATACTTCTCGGTTTCTGACAAATCTACTAGTTGAAACCGCGGATAATCCTTCCGGCAGCTACTCAGCACCAATCTGCCCCAGAAACCCAAGCGTCTGCCCAATCTGGATTGTGTCAACCTCTCCTAGCCCAACGTTGGCACTGCGTCAGCCCCAGGAGGCCCTGCATCAGCTCTCTGAGCCTCTACGTCAGCTACGCTAGCCCCTCTAGTGCTCTGCGCATCACTTAGTTGCCTCTGCGTGGCCTTGCGTGAGCACTAGCTGCTCTTGTGTCTCTCTCTCCGACTTCTCTACTGCTAACCCGACACTATCTCTGCCTCTCTATCTCTCTGTACTCAATGCCCCTCAGCTGCTCTCCCAATCACTGATTCTATCTCTCTTAGCAAACCCCGCTCTAGAGAATAAAATGACTAATCACTATGGTGTTCTCTCCAAGTGACCCTCAAGCCTCCTCTTATACTTTTCTTGTTGACATCTCAACGGCCAAGATTGAGTCCCTAATCAACGGCTAATATTAGATCTGGCTTGATCCATGTCTTTTGGACCACTCTAACACAGCTTCATATTAATACACATTAATATTTTATTTTCGCTAAGTTTAGACTCAGGGACTCCATTAAAAATATTAATTATTTTAATATCTCCTGATCTGCTTAGAATCTGCCCAAACCCTTTCTGGGCATTGGAGATCTCATGTGCCCCAACCTCTCCACCAAATTTCGTGGCTAGAGCACATCCGATGCTACTCCAAATCAACACTCCCTCTTAGCGAGGATTGTGCTCTAGCAATACTCCTCACTGAGCATTACTTTGATCATCCGGCATCGGTACCTGTGTTGATGCTAGGCCTTCCTGCCCAACATCCTTTGCACTGTTGCCTCTTGTACTGTTGCCCATGTAAGACAGCTCCCTATGCATCCGTGTTGCTGCTGGTCCTTCCTGTCCAACATCCTCTGCACTGTTGCCTCTTGTACTGTTGCCCATGTACGACAACTCCCTATGCATCCGTGTTGCTGCTGGTCCTTCCTCCCAACACTGCATTTGCACTGCACCTCTTCTCATCGTGTTGCATCGTGTTGCCCATTGCTGCACTGCAACTTAGTTACTGAGAAGTACGTAATTGATCTCCCAACTGACCACCTTGTAGGGCTAGAAACACCCATTGATGTTGAAGCTCCCTCTATCGCTGACAAGTGCTCCCTCTCTGACCTTTGCGCTGCTGTAACAACTCCTTGCATCTCGCACCGTTGCACACCTCTTTGTGCCTTCCTGCACTAGTGCAACACTCCTGTGCCTCTCGCATTGTTGCAGCCTGCTAGCTCTACACTGTCTCGGGACTCCTGCACTGTAGCTCTCTCTGTCGCTCCATCCGCATTCGTCTCTACCCACTCAGCGAGCCTGTTACTCCTCGTCGGGGCTCCCGTAGCAAGGTATAATCCAAGAGGTTGGGTACCTCGAGGATCCTGCCCCTTATCGCCTGTAGTCTACCTAACTACAGCTCGATGTCTCCCCACTTCCGCTCAAGTGGTGCATGTGCACTCATGGCACAGTCATCGTTTGTCAAAACTTCCTTCTCTACCAGTGTTGGCGCTGCCTTAGTCTCGGAAGACTCTCCCTTACTCTTCTTCCTTGGGCACTTGGTCGCATAATGACCCATCTCCCCATAGTGGAAGCGCTTGATCTTGGAGAGATCTTTCTTCTCTGCTTCTCTTGCTTTCCCTCAGATGCTAGGGCCACATCCTCCTCCTCTTGCTTGACCTTGATCCCTTTGCTATTGCTACCTGTCTTCGACAACTATCTAATCTCTTCTTGGTGAAGAGCTGCCTCATCTCGTCCCAAGGTGGGAGAGTCCCTCTACCCAGGATACTTTGGACAAACACTTCCCAATTTTCTGAGACAGCATTCAGGGTTGTTCTCACCATAAGTTCCTGATCCAGTGTCGCTCCTATAGCACTCAATTGGTCTCGGATCTCACTCAATCCTCACGATTAACCCTTCTTCATCTGATACAACCTCATCTGTTTCTCGAGCAGCATTCTTCTCTGCACAAAAGTATGCTGGTACAGGTTCTTGAGAGCCTCCCACATCTCAACTGTTGTTTCCTTCTTGGCTATATGTGGTACCACATGATCCTTGACCCCATCAAGGATAATGCACTTGGCCCTCGCCATCGCCTCTTCGTACTTGTCATTATCATTGGGATCAACTGGGATAGCTATAACCTTCAAGGCGAAGTTCTTGACACGATTTCTGTCAAGCACTGATAAGAATCTAGCCTTCCAGACTGCGAAGTTCGATGCTCCGTCCAGTCTATCCTGGTCTCTTACCCCGTGTAGTGCCATGACGCTCCTCTATTTCCCTCCTGGAAGTTCTCTGTTCGACTCCTCTAAGTCTCTACTTCCCGTCTGGTAGTTCTCTTTTGGACTTCCTCTAAGTCCTGATTTCCCTCCTGGAAATCCTTCTGCCACTTGTCGAGATGCCCCCTACTCTGATTGTCTTGTGCAACTACACTGCTGATCCAGGTTCCTCAACTAGAAACCCCCGGTAACAACTCCTCTAGCCCTGCTCTGTCAGGTATTGTTCTGACTACAGTACCTCACCAGCGCCACTCTGCAATATTTCTGTAGCCTTCTAGACCCCAACAACTACCTCTCTGTGAACTGCATCAGCCCCTCTCTTCCTCACGTTGGCTCTGCATCACCCCAAATGGGTCTATATCACCCCTAGGATGCCTTGCGTTAACCCTCTGGCCCTTTGCAACAGCAATGCTGGCCTTTCTGGGGCTCTGCGCAGCTCCCGACTTCCTTTGCATGGCCCTGGCTGGCTCTGCGTCACACTCCTTGGCTTCTTCGTTGCTGAAAACAACTTCTGTCACCCCAGGACAACTGTTTTCTGCTGCTATTGCTACGCTTGGCTGATGTCTTTTAGTCCTCCTGTGATCTACAATCATGCTCTGATACCATGTTGAAGTTTCGAAGTTTACTTAGTTAGAAACCCTTCGTGCACTTTATCTGATTTATTCCTACCTACTTGTTATCTTCCTTAACAAGTTATTTACAATGTAAATACTGAAAATAAACACTAATGCATGCTCAACATATTACAGATTAGCTACTAAAAGAAACAAGAACAAACACACCACATGACAACATTATTTTTGGACTAATGTCCGTGGAAAAACCCAATGTGGGAAAACTGGTGCAGCTATTTGAGGGTTTTCTTATTAAGCAATATCATAGTACAATTTGGGTGCCGAAAATGGCCTACCCAACAGAGAATTTCCTTAGCAGTAATACCTCTTGGTTTCTGACAAATCTACTGGCTGAAACCCCGGATAATCCTTCCGGTAGCTACTCAACACCAATTTGCCCCATAAACCCCAGCGTCTACCCAATCTGGACTGCGTCAGCCTCTCCTAGACCAGCATTGGCACTACGTTAGCCTATCTTGGCCTATGTCAGCCCCAGGAGGCCCTACGTCAGCTCTCTGAGCCTCTACATCAGCTACATTAGCCCCTCTATTGCTCTGCGCAGCACTTAGTTGCCTCTGTGTGGCCCTTCGTGGCCCTGCGTGAGCACTGGTTGCAACTGCGTCCCTCTCCAACTGCTCTGCTGCTAACCAAACACTACCTCTGCTTCTTTGTACTCAATGCCCCTCAGCTGCTCTCCTAATCACTGATTCTATCTCTCTTAGCAAACCCTGCTCTAGAGAATAGAATGACTGATCACTCTGGTGTTCTCTCCAAGTGACCCTCAAGCCTCCTCTTATACTTTTCCTGTTGACATCTTAATGGTCGAGATTAAGTCCCTAATCAACGACTAAGATTAAATCTGGCTTGATCCATGTCTTTTGGACCACTCTAACACAGATTCATATTAATACACATTAATATTTTATTTTCCCTAAGTTTAGACTTAGGGATTCCATTAAAAATATTAATTATTTTAATATCTCCTTATCTGTTTAGAATTTGCCCAAACCCTTTCTGGGTATTGGAGATCTCATGTGCCCCATCCTATCCACCAAATTTCGTGGCTAGAGCACATCCGATGCTACCTCAAATCAACAACTCCAAGCCCTAGGGTTCGTGGTTTGGAGGTTGCAGCGCCACAAAAGTGCTTTGTGGGCTTCGAACCCAAGCTTGGGGTTTTGCACCCAAAGGAATTGGGCCAAAACAAAGCGAACTTTTGAGTGATTTGACACTTGGAAGTGTTAGAGGACCTTTAGAGGAGAAAGGGGCAGCAAAAATCACTCAAATCAAAGGTCTCTAATGTGAGATATTAATTTTTCGATGTGGTTGGTGGTTAATTTGGCACATTAAGCAAGTCGGCTTAGGGTTAGAATGTACCCCAAGGCAAGTTTGTTGACGCCACATGTTTGTATATAAATAGAAGGAGAGTTGGAGGCATAAACACACATTCAAAGTGCAATCACATCAAAGATTATCTTTTGGAATAGTAATGCGAAGTTTAGGCAGCAAGGACGAGCTTGTGACATGCTTTTGGACTGTTGGAGGGTGTGGATCTCTTAGAGAGAAAGGGCCGCATTTCTGAGGTAGGTTTTGTGTGTATTGGATCTTTGTTCAAGGCCGCAGGGAGGTGCTGCTACAGCATAGTGTGGGAGGACTATTTGAGAGGGCAAAGAGGCATAGGAGGGACCTTCTACTCTACCCGCAGTCACTCCAAGGGCAACACAAGTGGAACATGGGTATTCTCTTTAAGCAATGGGCATATTTCTCTTGTTGTAGCAGACCAGCAACTATAGGGTGTCTTGTGAAGCTTTCCAAGGCCTAAAACAATGCTTAAGAAGCCTACAAGGGATAGCGGAGGGAGCAACCTAGTTGGAGAATGGAAACACAGTTGGGAGCAAGGATTTAGGGTTGTTGGTGTGCCCAACCAAACCTTAAGAAGCACAGATCCCGAGGACAAGAGAACCAGCAGTGTGTTGGAGAGCAAGGTATGTGTATTCTCTTGTTGATGTTTGGTTGCTAGTGGATGTAGAGGTCCTGGAAGAGGACATTGGTGTTGGACACTTGTGGACTATTGGAGGGCAGTGAGGGAATGGACCAAGTATGCCCTAAATGCAGACCTTAGGAAAGACACTAGGGTTGCTAGAAGTGGCAGATTGAAGAAGCTCAAAGTTTGATCAGCCAGAGGAGCAATATTGTACAACCCAAGTTCATTGTGGGAGGACTTATTGCAGTGATAAGTGGCAGCCCTCCTGCCCTATGTTTGTCTTCATTGGAGCAGCGCAGGAATAAAATACTAGGAAGAAGTCCCTATGTAGCTTAGGAGCAGTAGTGGGCAAGAAGACTCTAAAGTGTTGTGGCCTTGAAGGACTAAGGAGCAACTAGTGAGCATGAAGACCCTATGTGTTGGTTGTAGATGGACTTATGATCAGTTAGAGGGAAGATTGGAGAGTCAAGTTTAGTGACCTAAAGAACCAAGACCATTGATAGAGGAAGTGCTACAGGTCCTCGAAGATGACATTGGTATTGGACACTTGTGGACTATTGAAGGGCAGCGAGAGAGTGGTCCAAGTATGCCCTAAGTGCAGACCTTAGGAAAGACACTAGGGCTGCTAAAAGTGGCAGATTGAAGAAGCTCAAGGTTTGATCAGCCAGATACTGTACAACCCAAGTTCATTGTGGGAGGACTTCTTACAGCGATAGGTGGCAGCCCTCCTGCCCTATGTTTGTTTTCATTGGAGTAACGCAAGAAGAAAATAGTGGGAAGAAGTCCCTAAGTAGCTGAGGAGCAATAATGGGCAAGAAGAATCAAAGTGTTGTGGCCTTGAAGGACTAAGGAGCGACTAGTGAGCGTGAAGACCCTATGTGTTGTTTGTAGATGGACTTATGATCAACTAGAGGGAAGATTGGAGAGTCGAGTTCAGTAACCTAAAGGACCAGGACCATTGATAGAGGAAGTGCTACAGAACGGAAGCGAAGGACCCGTAGTGTGTTCAGGATACGACATAACAGCTGTGATTATCGACTACATCAGTTAGATCATTAGAGTATCTTGTTCTTGTATTATTGTACTAGTGGATGTATGAGGGCCATTATCCCTGGTATGGGAGCCCTAGATTGTTGTATTATCAGTGGATTAATATAACGAAGTTGGGTTGTTACTGAAATTGTAAAAAGTTGTGTATATTTTGTGCACTTACTGTTGTATATTGTTCCGTTGTGCAAAGTAGTTTGTTATGATACTTGGATTGGTAGCGTCAGTGATTATAAGATTCTAACCTAGACTCTAGTATCGTGGAAAAAAACGAATGGCCCATGATGATGAGATACATTTATATGTGATTTAATTTGGTATTTATTAGTGTTAAATGGACAACTATTATAGTTGCCATCAGGAGTTGATGTGAGAACTTTGATTTATCATTTGGTATCCACGACATCATATATATTGTTGTTTTTCCCATATTTATGTGCTAGTGTGTTTATTTGATGTTGTTGTTGGCTTATATTTTTAAAATTTTGAAAAAATGGTTTTAGTTTATATCTTTTAATGTTTGTTGTTGTTATCCAAATTTTACCCACTTTTTCGTTGATGTTGCCAATAAATTATATTATGGACCGCTGGCAATTTTTAGTTGGTATCAATTTTTTCAATAATGGAACTTTCTTTCTCTTTGAAGCACATACTACATAAATTGCATGGTTTTTGAGCATGTTTATTCTTGTCAAAGTAGTTAGATTTAGACTTGACTAACCCTTTGACTTGGAGTCTACTTGACCAAAAAAATCAAATAATAAATTATTTAAAATTAGTTGAAATAAATATTTTCACCCACATCATTGTAGATACAAACAATCAACACAAAGATTTACAAGTTCATTTATTTCTAGTGCGCATGTAAGAGTGAAAATGGGCAAAATCACATCTAGATACATACATTAATAGTTCAAAGATGGATACAATTTAAATTTTGAAAAAATAATAACATATTGGTTATTGCCAATGTTGTTAGACATTTTGCTAGTCTCGTACCAACAATTGCCTAGTTTGAACCCCCATAGGTTAGGTGCACAAGTTTAGTATGGATGTCATCTACAAATGTGGAAAAGCATCCTTTTGGTTTCCCCGTGTTGTTTTCTTTGGGAAAAACAAATAAGAAAGAAACACGAGTCTCTAATTGGCCTTTAGAGACCAAAAATTATCATATTAACCAAATGAGGACAAAGCTCATCTAAAGTATGGTTCATTGATAAGAAGTTAGAACACAAACTCATAACTAGATCACAAGTCTCATGCTAAATGTGGGACCAATAAATTGTACTCCGTTGTAGTCCTTAGAGGACATTAAAGACCGTGACTTAGATCTTCCTTGGATATGTTGATTTTTCTTATAATAGAAATTGATTTTCTAATCTTGATAATTACTTCCAATGATTTGAATTCTCAAGTTGTCTTATGTCACTTATATCATTAAAGAAATTATACATATAAAATCTCAACTACAGTGGAATAATAACCATAGGATCATAAAGAGACAGTCAAACACAAAAGAGACACAAGATTACCCTGGGAAAACCCAATCTTGGGAAAAATCCAGCCAACTTTTCTTCTGAGGAGAATTCAATCTTCAACAAAGTTTACAATATAAATTATCTAGAAATTTGTGCCAATTTCCAAGCTCAAATACTAGTCAAACCTAATCAAAGGAGAGGGAATATCCAACATTTGTTTAACTTAGTCAAATCTGGTCAATAGGCCGAATTTCAACCTTTGTTGCTATCTCGAAAAACTTGGTCAAAGTGCATCAGTCAACCCACGGTCAATGTTAGTTAAATAGTTCAGTGAACACTCAAAATATTGCCCAAAATTCTGGTCAACGGTTCAATCAATGTACAGTGAATTACCTAGATATATCTTGGTCAATGCAAATCAGAAACAGTCCAAAAGACCCTTCAGTCAAAGTTGGTCAATGAGTCAAACTTCTGCTTGGAATTCGCTAGTCAAACTCTAGTCTTTTCTACTTCTTTGCATGTGTGAACACATTTCTAATTGCTCTTGAGATTCAAATTAATTTGATGATTAGTTGAGGAGGTTGAATGGTTTATTTATAGTGGTCAAATTGGATGGGTTTTGACCAAGGGTCACACCTATTCACAAGATGGGGCCAACTTGACTTTTGGGGCCTATGTGAAGGTTAGAAATAATAATTTTTATTTTCATATTTAATAATTTCCTGGGTTGATTTAGGAAGCCAATTTGGCATGCGGGAATACCTTTCGATGCTACAAAAATCAACACTCCCTTTTAGTGTGGGAGCTATTCTCCGGCAACAAATTTCCCTTAGCTGGAAATTCTCCCTAAGAAAAATTTTATGAGCTTGTCATAATGATTCATGTATTTGGATTAACATAAATATCCAGGGTGGGCCAAGTTCCTTTATGGCTCCTCTAGAAATATATCAAACTCCTTTGGTCACGACCTTAGCCTGTGCATTAAATCTTTTAAACTTCTTGAGAGAATTTGCCTTTGGACTATTCACCTTTCTAGTTAGAGTCCTTTGTGACCTACTGGCTTCTAAGGAGAAAATTTGTCCAATATTATAATTTCCCTGAAACATTCACTTTTGGTCGACCTAGCCAAGTCCTTTTGGCTTCAAAGTTGAATGTATACAACATTGTTTGTCAAAGTTCTTTATAACCTACCGAAATCCTTCTAGCTACCTCATCATTCCTTTCAATGAGAGAGACATATGAAGTGATTTGCTCCTCTCTTTATCACATCTCGAATGAAGTGATCTGGTCATTTTGCTTTATGACTAGTGATGTCCTTGCAAGGTTCACTTCATCTCCTAAGATATTATACCTCATAGGTACCAATGTACCATTCACTTAAGTTGTTGATTTTCAAAATCCTTCATCTTAATTTCTGAGGTTAACTTCCTTTTGAAGTTGAAGTAGGTCTTCCATGTGGTGATTTTGGTTGCTCCTTCTATTATGATAACAATCCTTTCATCATCTCTTTTCCATAAGCAAGTTCTTTTGCTGCTGTTGTGTTCCCTCTATCACATAGGCATGTTTTTTTTATCACTATTATTCCCTCTTACTTGAGAGATCATATCAACAATGTTGTTGCAAACCTTATTTGGGATATCATAAAAGAAACAATTCTTATTGAGTAAACTATAAAAAAAAACAAAGGAAATAAAAACAAGATAGAAGGATATAACTTACTTATCTTTTTGAGAGTTGTATGAAGTTGTTTTCTTTAACCTTGCCTCCTTGCAGATATCCTTCAAATTCTTCTGCAATCCTTATAAACAATATTCCAAATCTAATTCTAGAATTTACTTTCTAGAAGTTTTTAACAGGTTGTCCTTTGCCTTTAACATTTTGTAGGGATCAGTTCCTTTTGATCATCCCATGATCTTGGGTATTTATAAATTATTTTATAAGTGGAGGACTATATCTATAGTCCTCTACCTTTGTAGGAAATTCCTTCTTCCTACTACATTGCCTTGTACTACATCAATCTCTTAAAAATCTTCCTTTGATGCAACAAAAAAATAGGAAGAAAGTATCAAGGCTACTACCAATTGAAAATAAAATCTTGGGTGTGTGTGTATATATATATATATATAGAATGAGAAAGGGAGGAAGATAAATACTTATCTTTCACTTGTTAGCTTCTTTAAATGATGAAAATCCTTTGACTTCTGTAGAGGTGGTTTTACATCATTCTCTTCTTCATTCACATTGGCAGTGGAAACTTGCTCTTTTTCCTTCCTCTTTCTTTCAAGGCATTGTGATGCAAAGTGAACAAGATTATAATAGATGAAGCATTTAACCTTTGATATGTCTTTCTTCTTTCAATCTAATCTTTTTGGATTTCTCTCATCAAATTTTCCAAAGTTGTTCTTATCAAAATTTCTAATGTTCCTCTTGTCAAATTTTCTAGGGTTCCTTCCTCCTTTCCCTTTCTTTGTGTGAGCCGCAAGGACTTGAGTTTCTTCATTATGAGGTTCAACAACTTGGTTTCTTCTTGAATACAATTATCCCATAGATCATCAAATGATGGCACTTTTCCATATGCACGGACACCTTGAATAAATGGTTCCTATGATTAAGGAAAGCCATTTAGAGCAACTGTAACTAATTCTAAATCTTTAATTTTCTCTTCAATGGCTATAAGTTCATCTTTGACCTAAGTTATTTTCATAAGATAAGAGTAACAGAATCTGATTCAATGATGGCACTTTTCCCATGTGCACGGACACCTTGAATAAATGGTTCCCATGATTAAGGAAAGCCATTTAGAGCAACTGTAACTAATTCTGAATCTTTAATTTTCTCTTCAATCGCTATAAGTTCATCTTTGACCTAAGTTATTTTCATAAGATAAGAGTAATAGAATCTGATTCAATCATTTTAATATTGCAATGACGATTCTTCAAAACTAATTTCTTGTTAGTATTGTTGCTTGCATATGATTTTACTAGGGCATTGAACATTGTTTTGGTAGTCTTTAGTTCTTTAACATGAGAAATCAAGTGGTCTTTTATGGAGTCTACAAGAATTCTATTTGCTTTGGCCTCACCCTTTTTGAACTTTGTCTTCTCCTCAGCGCCCTGCAGATCTGGAATATATTTCTCCACATGTTATAGAAGGTCATTTCCTCCAAGATGAGAAGTACTCTAGTTTTCCAAGGTTGATAGTTGATTGCAGCTTCCAACCTGTCTTCAATTCTAAGGTTTGGAGCCATCTGTCAAACAATAAAGGAATCAAGTATTTGTGAACCCTTGTCTCTAGGATTGACTTCAAAATATTCCAAAGTTGGCTTCCTCAAGATAATTTAGTGCCTGCTCTTTCCCCTGGCGTCTAATCCCATGTTGATTTTTCCTATAATAAAAACTGATTTTCTAATCTTGATAATTACTTCCAGTGATTTGAATTCTCAACTTGTCTTATGTCATTTATATCATTAAGCAATTATACATAGAAAATCTCAACTATAATGCAATAATAACCATAGGACCATAAAAAACAACCAGACACAAAAGAGACACAAGATCACCCAGGGAAAACCCAACCTTGAGAAAAAACCCTACGGGAATATTTTATTGAGCCGATTTAGGAGGCTAATTCCGAATGCGGGAATACCTCCCAATGCTACAAAAAACAACAGGATAAACCACTAGTTTGCAATGATTATGGCTTATAGATAAGGACCCATGTCCCTCACTAAGTCATGCTTGGGATGCAAGTCTCAAGCTACATGTCAAACCTATTGCTGCAAACTTTAGCAGACCTTGGAGAGGGGTACCCTACAAGGCTATTGCTAGACCAATTGACAACAATGGAATAATGGCCCATTGTCACCACACCCCTACTCTTTATGGACTTTCACCAATGGGAGGAGTCTTGGTATAAGGTAACCTATAAGAGATATTCTAGGTATAAAGGTATTAGGATGACCAAGAGGCTTCTAAGGGAAAGCCTCAACTCAAGTACAAGGCTCCAGTCAACAAATGAAGGCAATTTGCTTTCCTTGGAGAGGTTGAATTTGTACAACACAAGACCTAGGGCTTGATTAGTGGGTTGAGAGTTGAGATAGCCAAAGGTCAAAGCATAGAGATAGGGTTTCCCACAATGTATTTCAACAAGGATATGGCATATGAAACGCTCAGTAAGCCCCCAAGTTGAAGCTAAAACCAAACTAGTGTTTTACCCCAGGGCAAACAAATAAGGCAAGAAAATTTATGGATGAAATTCGAATGAATGCATACTAAAGTAAGTGATTTTGTGGCAACCACCCTATCATTGATATTTAGACTTTCCAAGAGACCAAATCTTCTTTCCTAGCCAATTCGCACTAGGCCCTAGGTGGTCACTTTGCCTTAAGGGGGTTGAATCAAGTAAGAGAGAGAAAAGAGAAGTTTATGGATAAATTTTGATTTAATCACCAAGAAAGGATGGCCAGTACCTAGTCCTAGGGTTGATGGAGTCTATGGTTTCTCAAATTTGGCTAAAACTTGCATAGTAAGGATATTTTGATGCCCTAGCTAATGTAAGATCACTAAGGGAATCGTCATTCACATATCATACTATGAGTAATGCATGCAATAATATGACCTAGCTTCCATAAAATTGATATTCAACAAAATTAGGCCACAAAATTTAACCTAGATCACCAATTTATTCCATACATTACACATGAAATCAAAAATTTCAATAAAAGAGCACTTACAAGATAATATGCATGAACAATCCAATCATCAAACTTCTCCAAAGAGAAGACAATAGCTCCAAGACAAATTTCGCTCTGTAGACCACATCTCTCCAATAAGAAAAGAGGTTGAAATACTTAAGCAGAGCGACAAAGTTCACAAGTGATGATGATGAGAAATGCAAGTCTTTTCCTCTATTTATATGACGAGGAATAATTCCTAATTAGCCTAAAAGCCCATAGGAAAACAAGTAGAATCATAATGATACATTGGGTTACAAGCCAACCCACTAGCTTAAACATAAATCAAATTATTTGCCCACGTGTGAGCTGCAAGGCCTAGAAAGGCTAATGTCATCCATGCGTTGAGGCTCTAAGGTGCCATGAGTGGTCTAGAAAACTCAAAAAATCATGATGTGAGGGTTGGCTTGCAAATCTATGTCAAAATCCCCCTATGGACTCCAAAATCTAGTTTGGCGCACCAAAGGTGGTCTCTTGGGTCTCCAACTGCTCAAAATGTCCATCTCTACTCCACGTTGAGGGCTTTCCAGGTGCTACTTGTTGAACTGGTAAATCCCCTCTACGGACAAAGGCGATCCCACTAGCCCAACACGGGTCTAGCAACAATCACACAACGCTAACACGCAGGTTCCTAATTGCATAAATCAGAGAACGATGATGATGGCCTCCCTGGATTCCAACGCTAGTAGTTGTAGAAGAATTGACGCTCCCGTTCCTTTGCTCCGGCTGGTCACAATCCCCACGATCCACGTGGACGGACACCTGCACATGCAAAGAACGATACAAATACAAGCATAAAATCCAATATATGCAATTATATATCAGTCAAAAAAGATATAACTCAAATACCATTATAAAGACACATGAGTGGAACCATAATGATAGTCGTCTATTAATGAGTAAAAACAGAGAAAGATTACAACCAAGGTTCTGACGTTGAAGCTCCTCTGACTGGGCGAGCAGCTATACAAGCCTTGCAAACACCTTTTCTCTCTCAATAATTCGGCAGCATAACCTCTCTATACTTTACAATTCTCACTATCACTCCAGCATTACTTCAGCACTCACCATGACTCTAGCAAAACTAGTTGGTTTAATGCAGGAGGACAGTTATTTATAGATGGAGAAGGGAGGAATATGCGTTGTATCAAGACGCCTATTGAAGATTAGCATTATCCCTGAAAAGCTAGTGAACTTAGTTGTCATGTATAAAAAGATGACACTCGACCTCTTTCATGAGGATTTTTCCCTCAGAGAACTCCATGAACAGAGAGGAAAAAACATATGAGTGCGCGCTGGCCAAAAATCATAACCAAATTTAGGTGGCGCGGGCTTTGCTATATGACAGAGCGTCAATGGGCACGCCCCCTTTTAAGGAACTGAGTCATTGGCGCGGGTAAAGACACTGTGAACCCGCGCTAATGGAAAAAGGGCACTTTTTAAGGATAACCTGCAAAAGGTGTCTTCAGGGAACATGAATTACATACTCAGGGGAACATGATGCAAGTGTTTTTAGGTTATGTCACTGGTCACAAGTCCATAAATGTGTCCTCCAATGTACGAAAACAAGGGTAACAGGGACGGTGACCAACGATGACAAATTACTGTGTAACACTACTAGCCCTCCCATGTCTCAAAAGGTGAGACCATCCTCATTTGTACTCTGGATTCGCTGCCATTTCTTAAAGAATGTTAAGTTCGGGCTGGGAGCATGCTAGTCTAGGTGCATCATCTTGAAGAATCATCAAATATACTGCAAAGTCGCAGAACGTCTTAAGCGCAGAAGGTGTCTATGGGTAGGTGTGATGTGTTACTACTACTCAAAGACCCAAGGCTCTTAATGCTTCACTCGTGGGTTCCAATATACTCCTCTAAGGCTTGGGGCATCATCCTGAAGAATCATCAAATGTACTGCAAAGTGGTAGAACATTCTAGGCATAGAAGGTGTCTACGGGTAGGTGTGATGTGTTACTACTACTCGAAGATCCAAGGCTCTCAACACTTCACCTATGGGTTCCAAGATACTTCTCTAGGGCTTGGGCACCTATGGGTAAGGTGCCCAAAGCATGAGTTGCAGAACCACCTGACAATTACTCGATAAAGTCTAGTGAAAGCAACCAACCATCAAGTACATAATCATTCTTGCATCTAAGTGATGCCAAGCTTGAATGTAAAGGGCTATTTAATACTTCAAATGAGACTTCCCTTCAAAAATGAGGACCTTGAACTCGTAACAGTGTTTCTTCCCTAGGTAGAAGTGGTTATAGGACAACCTTATTAGGTGTTTCCAACCCCCATGGGGAAGTTACATTTCCTCAGTCCACCCTTAAATCGATATGTGCTAGTGAATAATGATGGTATGAAGGGGAGAAGATTGCATGGCCAAGTCCCATGGTCAAAAGGACCAGCATGATGGGGATCCACATCTTAAGTGTATAGATGTGAGGAGGGAGCAATCATGGATGCATGAGTGTTACTAACTCAACATTTGTTTTTCCACCCCTCTTGTGCCCCTTTTACTATTGCTTGATTTTTCTTTGTATCACTGCTTGTAGCTCAAGGGTCATAGCTTGCTTCGAATGATGTATAACAGTTGTATTACCCCTTAATAATGAAGCAATTCATTTCCCATCGAGTTGGGACATGCAAAGGTTCTTTTCATGATGTATAGGAGCAACATATGCTCAGGAATTAGGTAATGGCCATAATGAGTAAGGTAGAGCACGTGCTAGGCTTTTTCCCCATCTGTTAATGTGTATGTCCCGACTCCCAACCATCTTTTGTATTTTGATATTCTTTAATTTTATTTTGTGGCCATAATATGCTTTTTCCTTTTCTTTTAGCTACATCAACCTCCCAAGTCAAAGTTTTGGGCCCTACCTAGGTATGTGAATGCATGGGTGCCAAATCCCAAAGAATCAATGGTCAGTTGAACCCAAAGAATGGAGGTAGAATATGGGCTTGTAATGTACGATGGAAAGTGATAAGTATGGAATAGGGATAGATAGAACACGCTATCTCAATCAAGGCCTCTCGAGTAGTACACCTCATATACCCATTGGGCCATTAGGCGAGGTCTCACTAGACTAGGATCGAAGATTAACCCCCCATGTAAGGAGCGGGAGCAAGACAACGATCAAAAACCCCTCTTTCTTCTAGGTTACCCCATAATCCATATCAAAAGTCCTAATATAAACAAGCATAAGCACTCAATTGCAAAATGAATAAAGTGCCTTTTGATGATTGGAAACCCACCTTCGTCCATGTTATCTTGCTGCATGGGTGAGAAAGTATTTGACTGACACAGGTGGCGGAGATAATATTGCACATTATATTATTTGGGAGAGTGGGAGAAAAAATACCTCCTATGGGGTAACCCACTTTGGTGGGTAACATATAGCTCCAACTAGGACATGAGCTCGCTTTAGAGTGCATGATCCATTTGCTTGAATAGGGAGTTAATGAGAACTCCAGCAATTCCTGGGACTACAAACATGTAACCTACACATTGCAATCAACTTGTTTGGGAGCATGTGCATTGGGCGTAGGGTGTCACCCATGTTTTATACAAGAGTAATGATTCGTACGGAAAATAAAATCTAATCTAAATGTAATCTAATTTACATGAAACATGATGAATGATATTAGAATGCTCACACAATACACAATGCACCTATACTACTATGTGTTGGAAAATACTGAGACTTGTAGATTAGAACATATTTTCCGTATCATGATAATTACTTGTGATGTTATTTGGTTCTTTATTACTTCTTTAGATTTTTTCATGAAGCAATTACCAAAACTATGAAGATCATGGAGAGACAGAGTACACAAGATATAAGGTCCAAGCCAAGTCAAAACCCCTCCAAGGGGAAAACCTAGAAAATGCTTTTCTTCTTCTTTAGAATTTGCTTACAAAAGAGACTTTCAAGACCCAAAGACCAAAGCCAACAAGCCCTCCAAGCCCCAACACTGCCCCCAACAAGGTCTTCCTTGAGAAAACTTCCAAAACTTCAATAGTGCTTCACCGCTACTACAACTTCAACCCCTGCAACTGAATTTCGGCCTTGAAATTTCGGCACTTTGCAACTGCTACATCCTCTTCCAACTAGTAGTTTCACAAACTCTAGTGAGACAAGAGAATAGCTTCCTTGACAAAATTTTGACTTCTACTCTTCTTCTTCATCCTCCCAGCTACTCTTCTTCTCCTTCACTCTTACAAATCGAATTTGTTTGAGATATGTGTCCAAATGAGGTCGAGCTCGCTTGTATTTATAGCCTTTCTTGAGGGTTGAATAACCCTCCTTTAGGCTGACTTGATCTTGCTCTTGGGCGAACTTGGTCTTGGGCTTATTCATGACTTTTCCTTGATAAAATAAATGTTTTCATTCATTACAATGAGTCCAAATGGGACTATGACACATGACCAATATTATTCTTTATCCTAGAAAGCCCTGGAAGACCTAAAAGCACAAAGAACATGCTTTTGACTCAAACTTGAGTATGAAACCCATACTCCAAAAAATGTAATTTATTTTTCTTTCATTTTTCTTCCTTTATAAAGAACATACAATGTCATGATTACAATTACATCATAATGAAGACCGAACCTAGTTACAATTTTCAACACTCCCTCTTTGTAGGAATTTACAGGGTAAGTTCCTCAGACAGAACACCAAAAGGACACCGCTCACAAACAGATCACAGATCAATACACCAGTATTTTGACGTGGTTAAACCCTCAGAGAGGGAAACAGTCCACGTCAAGATTACTAGGTGTATGATCTGTGATCTGTTTGTGAGCGGTGTCCTTTTGGTGTTCTGTCTGAGGAACTTACCCTGTAAATTCTTACATGGTATCAGAGCAAGTTGAGGGCCGCGTCCGTTGGTGATCCAAATCTGAAGCCGGTAGAACTGCATGCGGCTGTCGCTTCCTAGATCTACTGTTTCTGACTGCTTTCGGGCCGAGAGGACTGCTCTGTTGTGTTCGGAGCATCTGTTCCAGTGAGGAACCCTTTTCGTTTCACGCGAAAAGGTTTCCGGTAGCCCTATCTGCGTCATTTTTAAGATCTGGAGGTATACAGTCTTTATTTGCAGTTTACTGTTATTTTCTCTCTGCTTATTTCGGTTTCGGTTTATTTAGTTTTTTTTTAACCGGATCTATACCTTTCATTTCTGCGTATGCTCTTTGCCCTGCGACTCTGTGCGATCTGGGCAAATCAGAAACAGAAAGGAAGGATTTTTTTTTCATGCGTATGCTCTTTTCCCTGCACCTTAGTGTGATCTCGGAAAATCAGAAACATTGAGAAAAATATTTAGTTTTTCGGCTAAAGCTAACTTTGAGCCACAAGGTTCAATTTTTTTTAAATATTTAGTTTTTGGAGTAAAGCTAACTTCGAGCCATAAGGTTCGTTTTTCTTTGCATGTCCGTGTTGGGTTTTGTGTTTTGTGTTTTGTAGGGAAAAAGAGGTTTCTCAAGGCATGCACGCAAACCAAGGCCCCCCCCCCTCTCTCTCTCTCTCTCTCTCTCTCTCTCTCTCTCTCTCTCAATTGGTTCAAAGCTATTTTAAGAGAGTAGAGGTCTTGGGTTCAAATCTCCATTTTTTGGGGGCGTTTTTTTTTCATTCCCGCACATTCGCGCACTTTGCCAGCGACTTCAACAATTTTTTTTCAAAAAGCCATAACTTCTTCATCCAAAGACTTTTTCAGAGCCGTTTTTTTTAAAACAGCCTAATTTTTCGAGATCTATCCATTGGAACACTTACTTTCAGCATCTTCAGCTTCAGTTTTTTTTAAAATGGAAAGCCCATGCCAAGTCATTCTTGACAGCACTAACTACTTCCAATGGGCATCCTACATGGAAATTTACTTAGAAGTAAAGGTCTCTACAGAATAGCCACGGGCCAAGAGAAGGAACCAAAAGATGAAGACAAGGTTGCAAAATGGGAAAATAGACAAGATCAAGCACGTGGTTTGATAGGGATGTCTATTTCTCCTGATCTTAGATTCCATATTGCAGAACTTGAAACTCCTCATGAAGCATTGGAACAAATCACTAAAGTTTTTGGGATTAAAAATGAAATTAGAGCCCATCAACTTGAAAATGAGTTGCTTACATTGGATCCTAATAATTTTTCTTGCATTGAAGATTTCTTGTCCAAATTCAAGACCCTTAGATATCTCTTGGAAGGTGTTAAGGTTAAGAAAGAAGATAGTAACCTTATTTATTCCATCCTTACTAAGTTGGGACCAGCCTACTCTGTATTTGTTTCCACCTTCCATTCTACAAGGGAAGCTTTCATTTGTCAAGGAAAAGACTACAAGGCCCCTTCCTTTGACTCTTTTTGTGATTCTTTAATAAGAGAACAAGAAAAACTCTTACACCTTGGTCTTCTTAATCTTGGAAACTCTTCCAAGAAAGCGTTAGCCGCCCAGCAGCAACCAAATTTAAAGAATCCTAAGAAGTCATATCCTAAAAAGAATGGTCCTAAACCAAACAAGGGTCCTAAGCAAACTCAGTCTCAAAATGAAAGATCATTTCAGCAAAATGATAAGACCAATAAAAACAAATGGAAGAAGACTGATAGACATTGTAACTTTTGTAATCGAGATGGCCACTTAGAATCTAAATGCTTTAAGAAGATGGAAGCCTTGGAAGCCGCAATGAAGAAACATAACATCCATGTGGAGCATTCTTCTACTTCAACTTCAACTTCATCTTCAGGAATGGCACTTTCTGCATGTCGTTGTCAATCATCTCAGTCTGGTTATGCATTAAATGTATCTTCTTCTTCTCATTCTCATGAGTGGCTCATTGATTCTGGAGCCTCTTATCACATGGCCAAAAACAAAGCCATGTTTTCTTCTTTACATGATTGTAACACCAAAAATATATATGTTGGTGATGATAGATCTCTTAATGTTGTAGGGACTGTAACTGTTCATCTAGACAATGGTCAGTTTAATGATGTATTATGTGTTCCAACCTTATCCAGCAACCTTCTATCTGTATATCAGATAACTCATTCAGGTGAAGGTAAAATTGTTGAATTTTCACCTAATGATGTTGTAATCAAGGATCTAAGAGATCCTAAACAGATTCTAGCTACTGGTATTGCTGATGATTCCACAAGGTTGTACAAGTTTCACAACTTTGGGTCATCAAATCTTCCTTCAGTATTTGTTGCTCATAATGATGAAGTGAGCAAACTTTGGCATGAGCGATTTGGTCACTTACACTATCGCTCCCTTCAGCATCTATGTAAAGAAAATATGGTGACAGGTCTTCCTATGGTATCTTGCAGAGATGGTGTTTGTTCCGGATGTGTACTCGGAAAACATCATCGGGACAGTTTTGAAAATCGTGCCTCTTGGCACGCCTCGGCCCCTTTACAGCTTGTGCACAGTGATTTATGTGGTCCACTTCCTGTTGCTTC
>APFE031243266.1:85067-118841 GCA_000404065.3 Pinus taeda
ACGCAAACTTGTTAGATGTAAATGGGTTTACAGAACAAAGTATGGACCAGATGGGAAAGTTGATAAACATAAAGCTCGTCTTGTTGCTAAGGGCTTTTCACAGGTTGAAGGCATTGACTACACTGAAACCTTCTCCCCTGTTGCCAAAATGAGCTCTATCCGCCTTGTTCTTTCCCTTGCTGCCTCTTTAAAATGGGAAGTCCATCAGATGGATGTTAAATCTGCCTTCTTGCATGGGGACTTGCATGAAGAAATCTATATGGAACAACCCATTGGCTTCATCCAAACCGACTCCAGCCTTGTATGTCGACTTAAGAAATCTCTTTATGGTCTCAAGCAAGCTCCTCGGGCTTGGTATGCCAAAATGGATAGCTTTCTTTTAGAATCTGGCTTTTCTAGGTGTTATTCTGACAATACTGTCTACACCAAGAAAATGGGCAACTCTCTTATCATCCTTGTTCTTTATGTTGATGATCTTATTCTTACTGGTAGTGATCCCAACCTTATAAACCATGTGAAGTCCAGCCTTAAAAAGAAATTTGAAATGACAGGCTTAGGACACTTACACTATTTTCTCGGTCTTCAAGTCTTGCAATCCAAGGAGGGTATTTCCCTTTCCCAGTCCAAGTATGCTTGTGATATTCTTCGTCTTTTTCACATGGAAGATTGTAAGCCAGCTCCTTCTCCCTTTCAGTCTGGAGTCAAACTTTCAGTCTCTTGTACTTCTCCTGAAGTTGATGCTACCTTATACCGTCAACTTGTAGGAAAACTCTTGTATTTAACCCATACTCGTCCTGACCTTTCTTTTGCTGTTGGCCTTGTTGCTCGTTTTATGCAAAACCCCCGTGAAAGTCATTGGAAAGCAGCTAAAAGAATACTTCGTTATGTTCGAGGTACAGTACAGTTTGGAATTCATTACAGTGCCAAAGCAGCTCCTCTATTAGTTGGTTTCACTGATTCTGATTGGGCTGGTGACCCTGATGATCGGAAGTCTACTGCCGGTTATGTCTTCACTCTTGGTTCAGGACCTATTACATGGGCTTGTAAGAAACAGGCTGCCATTTCTTTTTCGTCAGCAGAAGCAGAGTATCGTGGTGCCGTGGAAGCTAGTAAGGAAGCCTTGTGGCTTCGTCAGATCCTATCAGAATTTGGCTTTGAGCAGCAGCATCCGACTACACTTTGGTGTGATAATCAAATTGCCATTCAGCTTTGCAAAGATCCAGTTCAGCATCAGCGCAGCAAACACATTGAACTACACATGCACTTCATCAGAAAGCTCATTCATGACCATGTTCTTGAAGTGCAATATTGTTCAACAGATGATCGGGTTGCAGACATCTTCACAAAGGCTCTCACAGAGGCGAAGTTCACTAAACTTCGATATATGCTTGGAGTTCAGGAAGTTGTCACTAAGGGGGGATAGGCTCTAGTGCCTCCTTCCTTCTCCTATTGTGTCATATTTTGTAAATCCTTCAATCCTATCCCAAGTTGTTCTTAAGGGGGGATGTTAGGATATTCCGACACATAGGAAATAGTTAAGTTCAACTTGGTCTAGTTTAGAGTTAGGTATAGAGTTAGGTAAAGTGTGTTTCTTTACCGTTGTACATTTTGTAACTTACAATCCGACGGTCACGATATGTAGTGATCCGACGGTTCATTCTCTCCTCGGTATTACCGACACTTGATCCGTGGCTTTACACCCGATTGGTCCATGAATTCTATTTAAAGCGCATGGAGGGTCATTTGTAGGTTAACCGTGCATGAGAGAAGCTTATGTAAATTTTCATTCTTTTTTAATAAATTGCCTTTAGTAGCCACGTTGGCGCAGGCCGTGGACTGTTTCCCTCTCTGAGGGTTTTAACCACGTCAAAATACTGGTGTATTGATCTGTGATCTGTTTGTGAGCGGTGTCCTTTTGGTGTTCTGTCTGAAAAACTTACCCTGTAAATTCCTACACTCTTTAACTAGGGAATCTCAATCTTGAATCCTTCTCATAAGAAGAGTGAAATTGATAAGCCATCTTTTTTCAAGCATCTTTATCATAACTAGCACTATCCCTGAATGCCTTAATTGGATAAGCTCATCTTTAATTATGAGCATTATGTTGGGCGACTTTACGTGAGTTGTCAATGGCCACACTACCTCTCAAGGCACATACACCATCCAGATGTCTACAAGGTATGTCCTTTTAGGACTATTCTTATCTTGGATTCCCAAACCTAGATCCTCAAAGAATATCGATCCTCTTTGACTACTCTTATCTTGGATGCCCTACCTCATCCTCAAAGAGCATCGATCAACAACTTCTTTCCCTAGATTCTAAAATCCATAAGAAGTTCCAATCTAGATGCTTATCCAATCCTTCGAACTCCATTCTTTCTTTACGGCCTTCATTAAGACTTACGGTTGTTAGTCCTAATCTAGTGCCTGACCCATAAAGACAAGAACTATCTGATATCACTCCCTCTCAATTAGGGAAGAGATATTCACCAAACCAAGTTTATCTCTCAGGTAATCAAGCTTCTTGTTTGGTAATGCTTTAGTCAATATGTTTGCTACTTGTTCATCTGTAGGTAGATAGTGCAGCTCCACAACCCAATCTCGTACCAAGCTTCTGATGTAGTGGTACTTGTTGTTTATATGCTTCATCTTAGCGTGAAACACTGGGTCTTACGTCAATCTTATGTAACTTTGATTATCAAAATGTATCCATGTAGGGCTAAGCGGTCTTGCAAACAAGTTTGATAGTAACTTCCTGAGCGAAATTGCTTTCCAACGGACCTCACTTGCAACAACATATTCAGCTTCAACACTACTCAAAGCAACAATATCCTGCTTTCCACTCATCCCTATGACCATGGAAGATCCTAGGCTGAAGCATCCACCTGTTGTGCTTTTTCCATCTATCTCACTACCACCCCAATCTGAATATGTATATCCCATGAGTTGGATTTTATTACCAGTGTACCGTATGTAGTGATATATAGTCCCACGTAAATATCTTAGGATATGCTTGGTTGCAATCCAATGATCATGTTTTGGCTCCATCTAAAACTGACTTAGGACATTTACTGCAAAACAAATGTTTGGTCTAGTATTTACCAAATACATCAACGACCCAATCAATTGTCTATAGCAAGTCAGATCCACCAGATTAGATTCTGAACTCCTCAATTTCTTTAAATTGGTAGTCATAGGAATCATCATAGGCTTGCAATCCATCATGCCATACTTTTGAAGCATCTTGATCACACATTTGCCTTGACCAAGATATATCTCTCCTATCTTCAGCCATACCTCTAGTCGCCATACCTCTAGTCCCAAATAAGAATGTATGATCCCAAGATCCTTCATATTAAATTATGCTACAAACTGCTTCTTGCATTCCTGAATATGATGCTCTACATTTGTAACTAGTATATCATCCATATACAAGAGTATCATAGTTGGTTTATCTTGGACCACCCTAATATATAGGTTAGGATCTACAGTACTCTTGGTAAAACCAAGTCTCAATAGATATGCATCCATCATTTCATACCAAACCCTAGGTGCTTGCTTTAAGCCAAATAGAGCCTTCTTCAATATGCAAACGTGAGTCTCCCTCTGATTTATTTCAAATCCTTGAGGTTGCTCAATGTAAACTTCTCATCAATGGTCTCATTCAGGAAAGGTGTCTTGACATCCATTTGATGAATGTTCAATCCCATAGTAGTAGCCAACAAAACAAGTGATCTTATTGTTGTATAATGAAGGTGTCCATACCTTCTATGCCATAGTTCGGAAGGACTCACTTCTAAGTGAACTAGGGCTTGAGTTAGAGGTGTATAGAGTCTATACAATATCCCCTCACAAATCCCATTTACCCTTGCTTTATTAATACTAGATCCCTTACCCCAAACCAAAACCTTGCCATCAACAAAACCAACTCTATCACCCTTATCCTCTAGACAAGATATAGGAAGGTAGTTTTTCTTCAAACCTGGAACATATAAGATGTTGTTAAGGTGAATGCTTCCACCTGACTCGAGCTCCAATGATGTAGATCCAATGCCTTTCACTGGATAGCTCTTGTTGTCTCCAAGTTCAATAGAGTGAGATGAGTTTCCCTTAGATAGGGTTTGGAGTTGACTGCATTCTTCCACCATATGCCTAGAGGTACCACTGTCAATAACCCATACATTCTCATCCTTGAATGTGTCGGATAAAGTGGAGAACAAGCTTCTATCTGTTACTTCCTTTGTGACCTTGGAGATGATCTTCAATAGACAATTCTTGATAGATGTAGTGAGATTTCCAAGAAACTTGAAACCCTTCCTTATAACCCTTGCCATAGAGCTAACAAAGATGTGACCTTAAGTCTCCTTCTTACACCTTAGCTCTTATACCATAGTGGAAAATATGGAGACTTGTAGATTAGAACTTACTTTTCTTATCATGATAATTATTTGTGATGTTATTTGGCTCTTTATTACTTCTTTAGATATATTCATCAAGCAATTACCAAAACTATGAAGACCACAAAAAGACACAGTACACAAGATATAGGCTCCAAGCCAAAGCAAAACCCTTCCAAGGGGAAACCCTAGAAAATGCTTCTCTTCTTCTTTAGAATCTACTTACAAAAGAGACTTCCAAGACCCAAAGACCAAAGACAACAAACCCTCTAAGCCCCAAGCCAACCCCCAGCAAGATATTCCTTGAGACAACGCCCAAAACTTCGATATTGCTTCACTGCTACTTCAACTTCAACCCCTGCAACATAATTTCGGCCCCCTGCAACTGCTACAGAATTTCATCCTCCTACAACTGACAGCGTCACAAACCCTAGCGGGACAAGAGAAAAGCTCCCTTTACAAAATTCTGATTTTTGCTCTTCTTCTTCATCCTCCCAGCTACTCGTCTTGTCCTTCACTATTGCAGATCAAACTTGTTTGAGATATGTGTCCAAATGAGGTTGAGCTCCCTTGTATTTATAGTCTTTCTTAAGGGTCGAATAGCCCTCCTTTAGGTCAACTTGATCTTGCTCTTGGGTTGACTTGGTCTTAGGCTTATTCATGACTTTTTCTTGATAAAATAAATATTTTCTTTCATTACAATGAGTCTAAATGGGACTATGGCACATGACCAATATTATTATTTATCCTAGAAAGACCTAGAAGACCTAAAAGCATGAAGAACATGCTTTTGACTCAAACTTGAGTATGAAACCCATACTCCAAAAAATGTAATTTCTTTTTCTTCCATTTTCTTTATTTATAAAAAATATACAATGTCATGATTACAATAACATCATAATGAAGGCCGAACCTAGTTACAATTTTCAATACCATTCAATGTTAACCTTACAATGCATGACCTAAATATAGTTATAACCAATGTAACCGGCATATCATTAGATCAACAGAACATGCCTTACCCCTACAAGTCATTATGAGATAGAACAAGAAAATACCCCAAACACCTTTGCAAGGTTGGCACGTTGAATCACAAGGGTGGGAGGTGGGAAAATAAAATGACCATATATTATGAAAAATAGTCATGGATGAAGAGGGAAAAGAGGAATCCAACTTGCCCCATTGGATCCTTTCCTGCAACTTGAGTATGGAGTAATCAACAATCAAGCTTAGGAACTTTTGTTGAAAAGTAACTTCATGCAGACAATCCTCCAAGGCATCTTCAAGATCACTTTCAAAGTGTTCCTCTAGATAATCAAGTGAGGGTTATTGCTCAAGGTACTCTTCCTCGTCGCCACCTTGTTCTCTTTCACCAATAGAATCATCAAGATGATCAACGACGATGTTTTCCTTTGGATGGCAATGAACCTCTTCAACTTTTTCGATATGATTAAGGAGGTGCTCTTTTTGGAGAGCAACAAGAAAATCTTGAAGCACAACTTCAAGTTAACACATCAGTCGCCAATATTTAAGGAATTCTTGAATGACTATCTTTATGAAAGGGATCCTTTTAGGTCTACAAGAACATGTAAGGTAGTCCCTTTGATCATTCCCAAAGGAACTAATGAAAAACTATATGAAAGCATCATCATGAACCATGTTGCTCTTTGATAGGTACTTGATAAATTTGACAACATGATCCACAATTGAAGAAGGATCACCATTCAATTTTGGGACATTTCCCATAGAATCCATACCACATTGATTTGGGTATCCAAGGATCTTAATATCCAAAGCAGGTTACATCTCATGCAAATCCCAAGGAGCTATTTCCTCGAATTTTGCATAGCAACTAAATGAGGAGTCACCATGATGAATTCAAAAATGCCTTAAGAGATGTTTGTTTCACCCTACAAGCATTGAATTTGGAAGTTCAATGAAGAACAAAGGCCTCATTCTTCCAATGGAGTAAGCAAAAACAGATATATCTTGTCATTAGGGATGAAGCTAAAGCTTCAAATCACAAGGAGGTAAACTTGCTTCGCCCTTGGCAAAGACGCGAAAAATGTTGATGCAAAATCTATCAGGCCTTAGAGATGAGTACCCTACAAAGCTATCAGTAGACCAAGTGACAACAATGGGGTAATGGCCCACTATAACCACAGCCAAAACCCCTTGCTCTTTATGGACTTTCACCAATGGAGGAGTCCCAATATAAGGTCACCTATAAGAGATATTCTAGGTATAAAGGTATTAGGATGACCGTGAGGCTTCTAAGGGAAGGCTCAACGCAAGTACAAGGGTCCAGTCAAGGAATGAAGGCAATTCACTTTCCTTAGAGAAGCTAAAATTGTACAACACAAGACCTAGGGTTTGATTAGTGGGTTGAGAGTTAGGATGGCAAAAGGTCTGTTGATTTTGGGTAGCATCGGATGTGCTCTGGCTCCAAAATTTTTTGGAGGGGCTATAACACATGAGATCTCCAATATCCAGAAATCGTTTGGAGAAATTTCACCCGGATGAGGAGTTATTAAAAGAATTAATATTTTTAATGGGTTCCTAAGTCTAAACTTAGGAAAATAAAAATATGAATGGGTATTAATAAAAATATGGGTGAGAAACTTCTAAGTGATGAGGATCAAGTCAGTTTTAATCTTAGTCGTTGATTAGGGACTTAATCTCAATCGTTGATTCATCAACGGGAAAAGTATAAGAGGAGGCTTGAGGGTCAGTTGGAGATACACCAAGTGATCAGTTAATTCGATTTTTCTGGGGCAAGGTTTGTTGAGAAAGTCGAATAGGTGATCTAAGTTGCAGTGAGAGGGGTAGTAGCAGAGAGTTGGATCGAAAGGGATTTCTGAGCGAGCAAGTAGCATCAAAGAGCCAATAGTAGCATCAGAGAGGCAACGCAAAGGCCTACGCAGCCCAAGAAGGGGGTCATGCAAAGCTAACGCAGGCCAAGAGGGTTCTTGCAGTGGCAGTGCAAGATAATCATCAGAAGTTCGAGATTTTGCTAGGAGTTCGATGTTTTGAACCGGGAGGGCTGAAATCGAAGCTCCTGAGAGCAAATCGATTCAGCAGAGAAGTGATGCAATCTCCCAGAGGCAAGACGCTGGCCCACACAGAGTAGATTGTGCTGGGATTTTCGTAGTGCTTGCCAAAGTCAGCCATTTAGTTGATCAATTGTGACTTGGAGAACGAGGTAAACCCTCATATGTATTTCTTACTACCGATACTTCTCTGAAAGGTTAGCCGGTATGAGAGGCAACCTGTTGTACTGAGATTATGCTTGCTTAATAATACAAACCCTCTATATGCTGCAACCGTTTTCCCACATTGGGTTTTTCCGGGGCCGTTTGTCCAAAAATAGTGATGTCTGTTGTGTATTTGTCTCGTTCTATTTCAGTTTATGATCTGCATGTCAATGTAGTATGCAGTAGTGTTTTTCATCAGTATTTAATTAATTAAATAACTTGTTGAATGTAAAAACAAGTAGGAAATGATAAACCAGTGATTGCAGTAGGATTTCTGATGTGTAGATTCAGAAATTCTCACATGGTATCAGAGCATTGCAAATCATAAGACACTGAAGACATCAGCTGGGAGATCCAATGATTTTGTTGCAAAGAAGCAGTTTTCCTCAGTGACAGCGTCGTTTCAAAGGCAGAGAAGCAATTGAAGGAGTGACGCAGAGCCAGAGAAGTGACGCAAAGGCTCACGCAGTGCCTGCATCAGCATTTCGAGCCTGTAGAGGGTGACGCAATACCCGAGAGGAGCTCAGGCAGTGACTGCGTCAACTCTCTGGACCAGCGTAGAGCCTGAGAGGCTCAAATTAATTAGTTGTCGGGGCTAAAAGAGCAAAGCAGATTTGATCAGTGGAGCTGGTGGGACCTTGTTGTTGGTGCAAAACAGTATTTGTGGAGACAAAGCCGAGGTAGAGGGAGTCACTGCCTTAACAGATTTCTACACAAAGAAATCTAGATCTGGGTTGCAGCAGCAAAGGAGGATTGGAGAGGAGTGATTTGACATTTGGTCGAAGGATTTCTGTGAAGGAAATCAGGACTCAGAGGGAGTCTAGAGGAGCTTGTTCCTTAGAGGATTTCTAGCGTCGAAGAAATCCAAATCCGAATCTTGCTGGATTAACAGCAGGAGAGGGAGAAGAGAACCAATCCTATATTCGTTGAGCAAAGATGGCAGTCAATGGACTGAGGGATTAGGATGGATTGGATGGAGCATCCAATTTTGTCGTCTGGAAGGCCAGGATCCTGGCAGTCCTAAACAAAAATCGCATCGAGGACTATGCCTTGAAAGTAGCTGTTGTTCCTGTCGACGCTAATCCGTTACAGAAGTATGTGGTCCCTCCCATTGCTGAGAAGGACATAGCAAGGGAGATGTGGGAAACGTTGACCACCTTGTATTAGGGGACTTCCGTTCAACAAAAGATGTTATTGGATAATCAATTGAGACAGTACCAGATGCAGAAGGGAGAAGAAATCGATCCCTTCCTTCTCAGGTTGCAAGGGATTCGAGACCAATTGAGTTTCGTGGGGTCTACACCAGATCCCGAGTTCATGGTCAAGACTACCCTGAATGCAGTCATCGAAGACTAGGAGATATTTGTCCGAAGTATCTTGGGCAGAGCTTCTCTCCCTAGTTGGGAGGAAATGTGGGCAGCGCTTCGACAGGAAGAGATCAAGAGGCTGACCAAGGCAGGAAGTAGAAGCAAAGGAGCCTGGGTCAAGAAGGAAGAGGAGGAGGATGCAGCTCTCACATCAACGAGACAACGTGGGTAGTAGAAAAGGAAGAAAAAGGATATAACCAAGGTCATATGCTTCAAGTGTGTAAACTAGGACACTTTGCTACTCAGTGCACCCAGAAGAAGGGCAAGGAAGAGGCTCCTAACTTGAAGGCCAGCTAAGGCGGACAAGGAGGATGATGACGAGGATTGTTCCATGAGTGCTCATGCACCTCTGGAAAAGAGGTAGGGCGATATTGAGCTGTAGTCGAGAGGACTACACTAGGGCAGGATCCTTAAGGTGCCCAAAATCTTGGATCACATACGGCTACGGGAGCCCTTAATGACAGTAGCAAAATGACGGGTGTCCGTTGGTGCAAGGTGTGATGGAGCAACAATGGAAGAGCTAGAGTGCCAAAGTCTGAAGCACTGCAGTGGATGTTGTAGCAGTGTGAGAGGCATAGAGCAAATTGCAATAGCGTAGTAGCAACAGAGGTAGCTTCAGCATTACGAGGCATCCATATTGACCAACATGTCAGTTTTTGGGCGAAGTTTCAATTACTTACTTCTCAGTAACTGAGTTGCAATGCAGCAATTAGCAGTGGCAGTGCTATGGGTAGCATGATGCAGTATTTTGAGAGGGCGTTGCAGTACAAATGTAGCAGTGACAGTGGTAGAGTCATGGGCAGCAGTACAGGATGCAACAGTGCAGTGGATGAAGGGCAGCAGGCCAAGCATTAGCAGCATAAAGGACTGAGGTCGTGTAATACTTATATTGAGAAATATTGTTAAAACACATTCCTCACTAAGAGGGAGTGTTGATTTTGGGTAGCATCAAATGTGCTCTAGTGCCGAAATTTTGTGGAGGGGCTAGAACACATGAGTTCTCCAAGACCCAGAAATCGTTTGGAGAAATTCTACTCAGATGAAGAGCTATTAAAATAATTAATATTTTTAATGGGTTCCTAAGTCTAAACTTAGGAAAATAAAAATATTAATGGGTATTAATAAGAATATGGGTGAGAAACTTCTAAGTGACGAGGATAAAGTATGTTTTAATCTTAACCGTAGATTAGGGACTTAATCTCGGCCATTGATTCATCAATAGGGAAAGTATAAGAAGAGGCTTAACGGTCGGTTGGAGATACACCAAGTGATCAGTCAATTCAATTTTTCTGGGACGAGGTTTGCTGAGAAAGTCGAATAGGTGATCTGAGTTGCAATGAGAGGGGCAGTAGCAGAGAGTTGGATCGGAAGGGAGTTCTGAGCCAACGAGTACTGGGCAGAGAGGCAATAGTAGCATTAGAGAGGCAGCAGAGGCCTACGCAGCCCAAAAGGGGGTCACGCAGAGCTGACGCAGGCCAAGAGGGTTCTTGCAGTGGCAATGCTAGATAATTGTCGGAAGTTCGAGATTTTGTTGGGAGTTCGATGTTCTGAGCTGGGAGGGCTGAAGTCAAAGCCCCTGAGAGCAAATTGATCCAGTAGAGAAGTGACGCAGTCTCCCAGAGGCAAGACGCTGGCCCACACAGAGAAGATTGTGTTGGGATTTCCGCAGTGCTTGTCGGAGTCAGCGATTCAATGGATCAGTTGTGACTTGGAGAACGAGGTAAACCCTCGTATGTATTTCTTGCTACCGATATTTCTCTGAAAGGTTGTTCGAGAGGCAACCTGTTGTACTCAAATTTTGCTTGCTTAATAATACAAACCCTGGACGTTTGTCCAAAAATAATGGTGTCCCTTGTGTATTTGTCTCATTCTATTTCAGTTTATGATATGTATGATAGTGTAGTCTGCAGTAGTGTTTTTCATTAGTATTTTATTAATTAAATAATTTGTTGAATGTAAAAACAAGTAGGAGATGATAAACCAGTGATTGCAGTAGGATTACTGATGTGTAGATTCATAAATTCTCACAACACAAGACCTAGGGTTTCATTAGTGAGTTGAGAGTTGGGATGGCCAAAGGTCAGGGTATAGAGATAGGGTTTCCCACACTGTATTTCAACAAGGATATGACATATGAAACGCTCAATAAGCCCTCAAGTTGAAGCTAAAACCAAACTAGGGTTTTACCCTAAGGCAAACAACTAGGGTAAGAAAATTTATGGATGAAATTAGAATGAATGCCTACTAAACTAAGTGATTTTGTGGCAACCACCCTATCCTTGATATTTAGACTTTCCAAGAGCCCAAATTTTCTTTCCTAGCAAATTCGCACTAAGGCCTAGGTGGCCACTTGGCCTTAAGGGGGTCGAATCAAGTTAAGGGAGAGAAAAGAGAAAACTTTATAGATAAATTTTGATATGACCACCAAAGGATGGCGAGTGCCTAGTCCTAGGATTGATGGAGTTTATGGGTTCTTAAATTTGGATAAAACTTGCAAAGCAATAAGGATAATTTGATGCCTTATCATCAAAACCCTAACAATTACATTTGTGAGTGATTGAAAGTCACTTGGGAGAGCTAATGTAAGATCACCAAGGGGATTTTCATTGACATATCATACTATGAGTAATGCTTGCAATAATATGACCTAACTTCTATAAAATTGATATTCAACAAAATTAGGGCACAAAATTTAGCCTAGATCACCAATTTATTCCATAAATTAGACATGAAATCAGAATTTTTCAATAAAAGAGCACTTACAAGATATGCATGAACAATCCAATCATCAATCCAAGATAACTTTCCCAAAGACAACAATAGCTCCAAGACAAATTTCGCTCCATAGATCACATCTCTCCAATAGGAAAAGATGTCAAAATACTCAAGAAGAGAGGTAGAGTTCACAAGTGATGATGATGAGAAATGCAATAGTCCTTTCCTCAACTTATATGAGGAATAGTTCTTAGTTAGCCTAAAAGTGCTAAAATTGGCAACTAAGGCCAAATTCCACTTTGGACAGCTCATTTGATGGAGATGATGATTGCATTGAATTCCTCTTTTCGAGAGGACCAAAATCGACCTAAAGATCATCAAATTTGGACAAGGAAAAATATGTTTTTGAGGTCAAGTCTACACATGTACAAATTGTCAAGGTTAGCCACATCATCATGTAGACTTATGAATCCCAATGGACATGTCGTCTCACCCTCAACGACTTGTATAAATACAAGTGACCACCAACCTCATTTGGCACCTAACTCACTCACACATTATTCTTTCTTCTTCTCTCATTGGTTCGTACAACTATTGGGCATATCTTCTCACTCACACATGTGGCAAGGAGGACGAATTTCAGACAGAAGTACAAGGCCAAAATTTTTAGAAGTTGACTGAAGTTTGACCAACATTGATCAAGGATTGTTTGACCAAGTTTGACTATGAATTTGGAGAGTTTGACTCTATTTGACCAGGTTGATTGGCACAACAACCGAGATTTTATGGGTTGTTTGACATGTGTTGACCACAAGTTGTTTGGCCACAAAGTTGACTTTAGTTGATTGAGTTTGACTATTGTTTGGATAATTGTTTTGACTGATGCTTGACCAATTAAGAAGGTTGAGTTTGAATTCCTTTGACCAAGCTTCAAATGGGAAGTTTTGTTGCTGCATTGACCATTTTTGACTTTTTGGTTAGGGTTGAATTGTTGAATTTGACTGCAGTTGACTACAAATTTGACAAGGTTGTTTTGACTTTGATTTGGCAAGTCAATTTTGACTTTTTGTACTCTCTCTCTCTGCTGAGCATTTGATATAATAATAAAAAGAATTGATCAAAGGGTTTTCCCCACATTGGGATTTTTCCCTAGCATCTGCCAAATCTAGTGCTCTTGTCTTGGCTTGTCTTCTGCATTTTATTGTTCATGTTCTATCTACAGTTACTGTCAATGTGATTTATGGTTCACATGATTGTTATTGGAAAACTAAATTGGAAATTGTCATTGGGTTGCTAAAGGAACATTGAAGTAATTGTGCTAAGCATAAAACATAGCATTGTTAACTAAAATTAACATGGTATCAAAGGCCAAGTGAAGACAAAATACCATAGGCCAAGTGAAGACAAAGCCCAAGCAAGAGAGAGAAAAGAAATCACTAGGAGAGATTTGTTGGACAAACTATTGAACAAGTATCAATGGATTCTACATCTTACTTCAAGACTTAGGACAAGCACAAAGACAAATCTGACTATCATGCATGGAATATGACTTTGGACTTGACTTTGAAAGAGCATGATGCAATGGACTATGTATAGGGAAAAGTGGTGGAGCCTCTTTCAAATGCACCTGCTGCTACAAAGACAAAGTATAAGAAAGGTGAGGTTAAAGCTAAGAAAATTATCATAGACTCCATTCAAAAGCATTTGGTTGCCTATATTTCTGATTTGAGAACATCTAAAGAAATGTATGATAAGCTTGTTGGAATGTTCAAAGTGAACAATGCAAATCAAATCCTCTTTCTCAAGAACAAGTTGAAGGACATCAAGATGGATAAAGGGGAGTCTATCCAATCCTACTTCATGAGAATAACACAAATCAAAAATGACCTACTATCTATTGGAGAAGTTATTGCTAACAGGGAGCTCACTCTAATTGCACTTAGAGGTCTTCCAAGATCATGGGATGTGTTTAACACCACCATTCTCAACAATGACGAGTTACCTAGTTTCAATTAATTATTGACTTAATGCTCTCAAGAGGAGACAAGGATGATGGAAAGAGACAAGCCCTCAAATGGAAATGAACCTACTACTTTCTTCGCTCATGCTAAGAGGAAAAATAATGTTGGTCCAAGGAGACAGGGTCAAGGATTCAACAAGGGATTCAAAGAATGAATGAAGATGCTACAATAGCAACAAGTTCAACCACTATGCTAGAGAGTGTCCTCACAAGAGGAATTCTCCATGGGATGGTGACAACAACAACCACGACAACTTCAAAGGCAATGGCAATCAAAAGATCAACAAAGAAAAGAAGAATGTTATTGCTACTTGAAATAAAAATGGTCAACCTCCCAAAAGGACAAGAAATACCAGATACTTTGGATCATTGGTTGATTGATAGTGGAGCCTCAAGGCACTTCACTGAGTATAAGGAGGCCCTCTTAAATTTGGTTGAAAAGAAGACTAATTTGGAGATCATACTTAGAGATAATGCCACCTACCCTGTGAAAGGGATAGGTACTACTCTTCACTTAAATCAAGGTCAAACCATTCATCTATAAGAAGTATTGTATGTCCCTGATTTGAAGAAGAACCTAGTGTCTATTTCTTTGATGGAAGATAAAGGCTTCAAGATAACATTCATTGATGGAAAGGTAAGCATTTGACAAAGAAACCCTAAAGATGCATTTACACTTAAATTCAGGATTGATGGTCTCTATGAAGTTGGAGGAAGTCCTTTGGGGGCTTTAACAAGTGATTCTTCACTTCAATCTTAGCTATGGCACCGGAGATTCGCCCACTTGCATTACAAAGCCTTACCTGGGGTAAGGAAGATGGTTACAGGTATGTCCGAATTCAATATGAACCATGAAGGTGTTTGTCAGGATTGTGCAACTGGGAAACTTACAAGGGGGCCATTCCCTTCTAGTGAAAGTAAGACTACCAATATTCTTCAATTGGTCTATTTCAATCTATCTAGTATGTTGCCCGTAACATTATTGGGAGGATACATATATTATGCAATCTTTGTGGATGACTTTTGACGCAAAACATAGATCTATTTCTTGAAGAAGAAAGATGAAGTGTTCAAATGGTTTCGTTCTTTCAAAGCATTGGTGGAAAATCAAATGGGGAAGAAGATCAAGATATTGAGGATTAACAACGGCATCGAATATGAATCAAATGAATTCAATGACTTTTGCAGAGAGGTTGGCATTAAAAGAGAGACAATTGTTCCATACACCCCTGAGTGAAATGTTGTCGCTTAAAGGAAGAATCGAACAATCATGGAAGCCACCTGTGCCATGCTCCATGATCAAGGCCTACCAAAGTTCTTATGGGGAGTGTTGCCAACACCGTTGTATATGTTCAAAATAGGGGCCCGTATCAAGTATTGGATTTCAAAACACCCGAGGAGATCTTTGGTAAGAAACCTTATGTTTCTCATTTTAAAATATTTGGTTGTCTTGTGTATTTTCATGTGACTAAAGAGAAAATAAACAAGTTGGAAGCATCTGGGAAGAAGGGTATATTCGTTGGCTACAATGAAAATTCAAAGGCATATAGAATCTATGTGCCTGGCCAAAGAGATGTGGAAGTAAGTCATGATGTCACCTTTGATGGAGATATTGCCCTTGGGAAATCCAGAGATCTTCCCATTCCAAGGAAAGACAATGATGTTGGGGCAAAACAAGATGAACTTCTGACGGATGAGCCTATGCCCGATGTTGATGGTCTGATGGATCCTATTGATCCACCTCCGAGTGATCCCTCTACCTCAAGGAAAATACCTCTATGGCTCAAAGATAGTCTCAAAGATGTTGAAAAATATACTGCTCCAAAAGGGACATTTCACGAAAGTAAGAAGTCGAACATGTATTAAGGGTACTTGGCTACTATGAGTACTATCGTTCAAGTTGAACTATGCACGTTCGAAGAAGCCGTAAAGCACCATGGAAGGATGCGATGAATGAGAAATATGAATCAATCATGAAGAATGATGTATGGGATGTGGTGCCTAGACCCAAGGACAAGTTCGCAGTCACCTTTAAATGGCTTTACAAAATCAAACATGGAGCTGATGGGAGTGCTAAAAAATATAAGGCCAGGTTCATACCTCATGGCTTCTATCAAAAGGAAGGAGTAGACTATGACGAGATATTTGCACCAATTGCCCGATATACCAATATATGATCTATTATTGCTCTAGTTGCCACTCAAGGATGGAGCCTACATCAAAAAGACATTAAGACTTCTTTCTTGCATGGCTCACTTATGGAGGAATTCTACTTGGAACAACCTCAGGGGTTTGAAGTACAAGATCGAAGGACACATGTATGCAGGTTGAAGAAAGCCCTCTGTGGCTTGAAAAAAGCCCTCTATGGCTTGAAGCAAGCCCCTAAGGCTTGGTATGAGAGGATTGATAGCTATCTGATGAAGTTGGGATTCACGAGGAGCTATGTTGATCCCAACCTATACTTCAAGGTTGAAAAGAACATGCCTTTCATTTTGGTCCTTTATGTTGATGATCTCTTTCTGACTAGTGTGAACCATCTCATTTATCAATGCAAGAGGGAGTTGACTTTTGAGTTCAAGATGAGAAACTAGGATTGATGCACTACTTCTTAGGCCTAGAGGTTTGGCAAAAGCTAGGCAAGATTTTCCTTTCTCAAGGAAAATACATTATGAAGCTACTAGAGAGATGTGGGATGGTGGATTGCAAATTTGTGTCTACTCCGATGGAACTCAACTTCAAGAAGCTATGTGGAAGTGCTAATGGGCCTGAATTGGCAATCCCATCCAAATATCGACAATTTGTGGGGGGCCTGATGTTCTTCGTAAACTCTCGACCGGACATATGCTTCGTTGTGAATACGTTGAGTCGATTTATGGTTGAGCCTCATCACATACATTGGATTGTTGCTAAGAATCTCTTAAGATATCTCCGTGGCACAATAGACTATGGGCTGAAATACATTATCGAGAATTAGAGGCTACACGGATATACTGTTGTTGATTGGGCTGGCAGTGTGGTGGATAGAAAACGCTCGTGAATATGTTGCTTCTCTTAAGGGTTTGCTTTGATTTCTTGGATGAGCCGGAAGCAGAAATTGGTTGCTTTAAGCACCGTCAAGGCCGAATACATTGCAACTAGTATGGCCTGTTGTGAAGTTGTCTGGTTGAGGAAGCTATTTAGTGAGCTATTTAAGCATGTGTTGGATACCACCGTGATCTATTGCGACAACCAAAGTGGGATTCACCTTACAGAGAATCTCGTGTTCCACGACCACTCCAAGTACATTGATATCAAGTACCACTTTATTCGGGATACGGTACAACGAGGAGCAATAAGGCTCCAACACGTTAGAACTAATGAGCAGATTGCTAACATTTTCACAAATCCCTTGGGGAAGGCAAAATTCTTAGCCTTCTGAGAGACTCGGAGTCATGGAAAGACTCTCCCATGAGGGTCCCATTTGAGTTGAACATTGAGCTCTAGAAGCTCCTGGGGGTTTGGAGTACTTCTTGGAGCTATGAGCGACCATAGGGTGAGGATTTCACCTTCCCTTATAGGTGTGTTGTGTACAGGGTGAGTGGTTCACCTTCTCTTGTGATACCCCATGATGGTTGACATGTGTGTAGAGTGAGTGGTTCACCTTACCCTACGATTAATGACACATGTATGCAGGGTGAGTGGTTCACCTTCCCCTACAATTGATGATATATGCATAGGACGAGTGGTTCACCTTCTCCTATGTCATATGAGCAGGATGAGTGGTTCACCTTCTCCTGCGAATGCCCCAGCATACATCTAACCAATGAGTTTGGGACTCATGGGAAGTACCTCTCATCTAGCCAATGAGTTGGGAAAAGAGGATAGGGACCATAACACTTCAAATGGATGCATCGTGTACTGTTGTACTCCCTATGTCTAGGATGCATGGTGTTCAACAACTTGATTTGGGATCAAGTCTGATTGGGGTTCTACCCTTGGACTGACTTTTGTCAGTGGAGAGTGGTAAGGTCTTATGCCTCACTCTCGATCAATTCTTCTTTATTATCTATATCAGTGTTCAGCGAAGTTGAGACGAGATACAGAGATGGTACATGGCGATAGGATGACATGATGATCGATGATGATGGATGGATTGGCGAGTGTAATTCTCCCTAGTTTGAAAGGGAGTGTTAAAATTGGGACCTAGGGGCAAATTCCACTTTGGACAGCTCATTTGATGGAGATGATTGCATTGAATTCCTATTTTCGAGACGACCAAAATCAACTTAAAGATCATCAAATTTGGACAAGGGAAAATATGTTTTTGAGGTCAAGCCCACACATGCAAAGTGTCAAGGTCGTCCACATCATCATGTAGGCTCATGAAGCCCGATGGACATGTCACTTCACCCTCGACTTGTATAAATACAAGTGACCTCCAACCTCATTTAGCACCTCACTCACTCACATTCTTCTCTCTCCTCTCACTGGTTCATACAGCAATTGGGCATAACTTCTCACTCACACATGTGGCAAGGAGAACGAATTTCAGACAGAAGTACAAGGACAAAAATTTCAGAAGTTGACTGAAGTTTGACCAATGTTGACCAAAGACTGTTTGACCAAGTTTGACAGTGATTTTGGAGGTTTTAAGTCTATTTGACCAAGCTGCATTTATTGGCACAAAAACCAAGATTTTTTGGGTTGTTTGACTTGTGTTGACCACAAGCTTGTTTTGTTGCAAAGTTGACTTCAGTTGACCAAGTTTGACTTCTTTTTGGATAACTATTTTCACTGTTATTTGACTAGTTAAGGAGGCTGAGTTTGACTTCCTTTAATTGAGCTTCAAAGGGGAAGTTTTGTTGTTGCATTGACCATCTTTGACTTTCTGGTTAGGGCTAAATTTGACTATAGTTGACGTCAGATTTGACAGGATTGTTTTGAATTTGATTTGGCAAGTCAATTTTGACTTTTTGTACTCTCTTTGATGAACATTTGATATAATAATAAGAAGAATTGATCAAAGGGTTTCCCCACATTAGGGTTTTTCCTTGGCATTCCATTAAATCTGGTGCTCTGTCTTGGCTTGTCTTCTGCATTTTATTGTTCGTGTTCTATCTACAGTTATTGTCAATGTGATTTATGGTTAATGTGATTGCTGTTGGAAAACTAAAATTGAAAATTGTCATTGGGCTACTAAAGGAACATTGAAGTAATTGTGCTAAGCATAAAACATACCATTGTTAACTAAAATTAACAAAAAAACCCTAGGAAAACAAGTAGAATCACAATGATGCATTGGATTACAAGCCAACCAACTAGCATAAACATAAATCAAATGATTATCCCACACGTGTGTGCTGCAAGGCCTAGAAAGCCTGAAGACATCCATGCGTTGAGTTCCATGTGGCATGCGTTGAGGCTCTAGGGTGCCACAAGTGGTGAAGAAACCTCAAAAATCATGATGTGAGGGTTGGCCTTCAAATCTTAATTAAAATCCCCTTTGTGGACCCCAAAATCCAATTTGGGGCACCAAAGGTGGTCTACTAGGTCTCTAACTACACAAAATGTCCATCTATGCTCCATGTTAAGAGCTTTCCAAGTGCTACTAGCCCTTTCATGTCTTAGAAGGTGAGACCATCCTCATCTGGGCTCTAGATCATCTACCATCTCTCAGAGAATACCAAGGTCAACCTGGGGGCATGCTGGTCCAAGTGCATCATCCTGAAGAATCATCAAATGTAGTGCAAAGTGGCAGACCGTCCTGGGTGTAGAAGGTGTCAAGGGGTAGGAGTGATGTATTGCTATTGTTCAGAGACCCAAGTCTTTCAATGCCTCTCCCGTGGGTGCCAATATACTTCTCTAAGGCCTGGGTACCTTTGGATAAGGTGCCCAAACCCTGGGCTGGGGAACCACTTGATAATTATAACATAAATTCTAGTGAAAGCAACCAGTCATTAGGTATAATAATCATTCTTGTATCTAAGTGATACCAAGCTTGAATATAAAGGGTTATTTAATGCTTCAAATGAGACTTCCCTTCCAAAGTTAAGACCTTGAACTCGTAACAATGTTTCTTCCTATTAATTTCCCACTGTTTTATGCTTAGTACAATCACTTAGCCCAATTCTTTCTTCAATTAGCAATAATTTGTAAACAAAATTAATCTTCCAATGACAAATAGTTATTGTAGATAGAACAGTGAATCAATATGCAATAGAAGATAATCGAGCAATGACAAGAGACACGAGATTTGGTCAAAGACCAGGGAAAAACCCGACAAGCGGGAAAAACCTTTGAAATTCTTCTGTTAGATTGTCATCAAATGTTCAACAGAGAGATATAATGTTCCAATAATGAGTCAAACGTCAACAACTTTGACTATCCAACAAGTCACTAACCAATATCCAAGAGATGAGCCCAAAAGTCAAATCTAGTCAAATCAGCAATTTTTGTCAAAGTCAACAATAGTCAAAGATGCACTAACTAGTCCTAAAGTCAACAATCAAACAGCCTCCAAATCAGCTTGATCAAAGGTCAAAATACTTGGCCTCCTTTGTTGGTCAAAGTCAAGTCAAGACTCAAAACAGTCCCAAAAGCAGCTCGGTCAAAGGAGAGAATTTGTGGTCAACCCCAATCAAATAACCCAAAAAAGTTTGTATCCTCCACAGAGAAATTCAACCTCCAAAAATTGAAATTTTGAAAGTCAAACCAAGTCAAAATGCCAAGTCAAACTTGGTCAACAATTGGTCAAACTCTCCAAGTAGAAAAGTCAATGCATATTTCAGATTTGCCTTCTTTCCTTCGCACATGTTAGCTCGGCTACCTTTGGTTTAGACCTGTACGAACCACTCACAAGATGTGTCGATGTGATGCCCAAATGAGGTTGCCTTGATGTGTGTTTATATGCTTCTTTGGAGACCCAATTATGACTTTAGGTTGCCCTGTACTTTTGTGTACTTGTGGGTTTTCCATTAAAAATAATATTTTTCCTTGACAAAATTAAATTCTTCCAAGGGCTAGTAAGGGTCTTTCTTGACGAGGAAGGTTGTCCAAAGGAGGGAATTTGTCCTTGAGCTATCAAATTAGCACTCCCGCTTAGCTAAGGATAAATTTCTGACTACATCAAAAATCTTGTCATCTCGAATCAAGTCATATCTCGTCTCTGCTCATCTATGTTGAACACTCTCGATTCTAAAGAAGAAGAATTTGAGATCATAAGGGAGCTCAAGCTACCACCCTCTATCTTAAGGATAATAGGCGAGATCAACTCACCACAAGTGTAAGGATCACACTCTATCCTGTTGACTTGTGATGTTAGGTAGAATACCGCTTATCGTAAAGGTAAGGATCACATACTATCCTATTGTCCGTTGATCTTCCCAACTTGACCCTAAAGAGCCAATGGTAGAACACTTGCATCCCATCACTTGAGCAGGATGCCATTTATTAGGAATAGTAGGATCTCAAACTATCTCAAGTATGCTCACCCATTGGCTAGATGGGAAGAAACAATCCCAACAAGCTTTAGCTTATGGGGAGGAAGCCAACCGATGTATACTTTGTCAAGTCCAATGAGTGACAATAGGCGGGATATGACTTACCATGGAAGGTGAGGATCATAGACTATCCTATTGTCCAAAGTTCCCTCAACCCCAAGAGCTCTCCGGCTCAATTCCTCTCCCTGTGAGCTCAAATAGGGGGGAAGAGCATAGCTCACTATTCTAGATCAGTCAAGATCCTTACCAGATAGGGTCACATCCATTAGTCCAAGCTGCTCTCTGAAGACCAAGAACTTCCCTTTCGGCAAAGCCTTGGTAAGTATGTCTGCTATTTGCTCGTCAGTCGAAATATGATGGAGTCTAACGACTTCTCTCTGCACCATGTCTCATATGTAGTGATATATGATCTCAATATGCTTGGACTTGTCATGAAACACGAGATTCTCTGCTAATCGGATCCCACTCTTGTTGTCACAATATATCATTGTCGTATCCAAGACCCGCTCAAACAGCTCTCCAAAGAGCTTCCTCAACCATACTGCCTCGCAGCTAACCATGCTAGCAACAATATATTTTGTCTTGGCCATACTCAAAGCTATAGAATATTGTTTCCTACTCATCCAAGATATCATGGCAACCCCAAACTAAAGCAACATCCTGATATGCTCTTCTTGTCAATAAAATTTTCGGCCCAATCAGCATCAGTGTACCCATGAGTCTCACGTCCCTGGCAGAATATCTCAAGCCAAGATTGATCATCCCATGCAAATATCTTAGCACATGCTTGGCAGCAACCCAGTGTGCATGAAGAGGCTCTGTCATAAATTGACTCAATGTTAGTTGCAAAACATATGTTTGAATGGGTGTTTGCGAAGAACATCAATGCTCCAATCAATTGTTGATATTCAAAGGGGTTCACCAAGTCAGGTTCAACATCATCTCCACATAAATCCTTGAAATTCATCTCCATCGGTATGGTCCAGGACTTGCATTCTACCATTCCAAATTTTTCCAACAATTTCACAACATATTTTCCTTGAGAAAGGAAAATCTCATCAGGGCTTTGCCACACCTCTAAGCCTAGGAAATAGTGCATCAAACCAAGATCTTTCATTTCAAACTCGGAGGTCAACTCCCTCTTACACTCTAGCATCAAAGGCTCACTACCTGTCAAGAATAAATCGTCAACAAATAAAACCAAAATAAGAGGCATCCTTGGACCACTTTAAAGTAATGGTTTGTGTTAGCATTGCTTCTCGTGAATCCAAGCTTCACCAAGTAACTATCAATACGGGCATACCAAGCTCTAGGGACTTGCTTTAAACCATAAAGTGTCTTCTTCAACCTACAAACTTGAGTCTTCCTGTCCTTCACTTCAAATCCCTGTGGTTGCTCAATGAATATTCCTTCCTATAGTATGTCATGAAGAAATGCAGTCTTCACATCTATCTGCTAAAGGGTCCATCCTTAACTAGTAGGAAAGGCAACAATGGATCTGATATTGGTATAGCGGACCACTAGGGAGTTGAAGAATCTAAGGCAATTAGATATAATAGGATTCTTATAGACTTGATAACAATTTGTGAAGCACTTTTCCAATTTAACTTGTTAGCTTGATCTTCTTCTCTTATTATTATTGTATGTGTGTTTACTTCATCAAACTATTATCAAAACACAAGAAACAAGAACACAAAATATTGGATCTCTGCCAAGGAAAAACCTCTCTCTCTTAGAGAGGAAAACCCTTTCATAAATTTCTCTTATGAGAGATATGAAATTGTTATGTTGTTGTTGTTATGACCGCAGAGAGACCTACTTTTCTTGTACGTGTGACTATGATTTACCCTTTTAACAACACTCTAACCTTCGCTTTTGTCTTCTTCTTCTTTGTTGCACTAGAGGCTCCTTTTACTTTGACTTTCTTCACCCTTTTTCGGTCTTCCTTTTCTCGTTGATTTCAGCGGTATCACTACTTGTTGTTGGAGGAGTGGACAACCTTTGTATATAGAGGATTTTCCCTCCTTTAGGCCAACTTGACTTTTCCACTTCATTTTTGCTTCTTTGGTGATGTCATTGCATGGAAGGACTTGTGACTTTGTTTGGAGGGATATCTTTGACTCTTATACAAATATATACATGGTGTAACATGCCCTTAAGGATCTTCAACATTTTCTTTTGACTCTTTGACTTACCTATAACACTAAGACATGTGCTAGACCTATTTCAATGAGCAAGAAACTGATTGATAAATATAACAAAAATAATATTTCTTTTCTTTTATAAATACAAAGGTCAAAATTACATTTATGAAGATCGAACCTAGTTACACTTTCTTCAACACTCCCTCTTAACTAGGGAGGTATTCATAAATCATTACAAGGTGTTTGGCTATTTTTCAATCTTGAAGAATTCACATAAGAGAAATTGGATTGGCAATCCATATGTTATAGCATCATAGTAACCAACATTGTTTATAGCAAGGCCTTGACTAACAACTCTATCTCTCATAAGATCAAAGCACAATGTTGCTGAGACCAATGATTTATAGACACTTTAATCATTGTCTCTCAAGGTACTTACCCACCTAAGTGTTCATTGAGTATGACATTCTAAGACTATTCTTATCTTGGGTTCCCAGCCCTCAAAGAATATTGATCCTCTTGCCTACTCTTATCTTGGATGCCCTACACATCCTCAAAGAGTATCAGATGCCAGATGATTACCCAATCCTTCCATTCTTTCTTCCCAAGTGAAGACAAGAATGTTGTGTCTATCTCTTCCTCTTAATTGAGGAAGACATGCCCAATTTTCCTCTAACCAAAACCTTGATCAAGCTCCTTTGTAATTGGGAACTTGTTAGAACTCCCTCTTAGTTAGGGACATGTCCATTCATCAACAACTTCTTCTTCATGGGTCATTCAGCTTCTTGATCTCCTTCTTTCTTTTGATGTCAAGAAGTCTTTGTTTGAACTTCTTCTTGGTAGGGCATCGGCCACTGATCACTTTCTTTCCTAGATTGTCATGTCATTTTTTTCTTCGTGGAAAGTGGTCTTCTTGGTGTATGTCAGGATCTTTTGTCATCTAGCTACTCCTTTATCATTTGTCTATACTTTTGAATATTTATCATAGGGATGCTCAATTGTATTTGCTTGTTCCCATACTTCGATCTAGTAGCCCTTCGTGACTTCATCCTGATATTACTTTAACATCAAATAGTGCTTTTGTTGGTGGCTTCTTCATCATGACATCTTTGTAGAGTTGAATCAGGTATTTGTACCTTAATATCTCCAAGGCCTTCATAGGTGTCAAGGGTCCCTTGATCTTTTTCTTCCTTTGTCAGAGTTGTCATGCCTTCTTTTTGGAGATGTCTTTAATGGATTTTGTCAAATAGTGATTCTTTGTGACCATGGTGTTCTTCACATGCTTGATCTCTTTCTTCATTTGCTTCTTTTTGAATTGATTAGTCAACCACCTTATACTCCTTATAGGAGCACTTCTTCATGTTGACCGTCATTCAATTGTAGTACATGCCTTCGAGCATGTCATTGGTGAAAGAGATCATTTCATACTTGATTATGCTTTAGAATTATTCCCATGACCCAATAATATATATGATGACATGACTTAAACTTTGATACATACATACCTCATCTTGATTTTGCTTTGATCACCGTGGCTTCATTTGATGGTTCTTCTTGATTGGTGTGGCATTTCTTGCTTCATCTTTTCTTGCCTGCATATCATATTCTCTTGAATCCCATGAATGGGACTTCCAATGAAACATCTACTCTTATTTATGACCTTCTTTTGAAGATTTTATGAGAGGACCTTGAAGACCCTTATCTTGCAAATGTTTCTTCCCTTTAATGATAGAGGCCTTCTAAGATTTTAATCATGATCAAGTATTCTTTCATTGTGGATGAGGTCTTATAATAGGTATGCTCCTTCTACATGAATATCTTGAGTTATATCTACATCAAGCTCCTATATTCTAGAAGATGCCACTTAACCATGCATTCTATCCTATTTCTATATGCTCCTATGCTACTTAAAACTTTGAAAGAAGACTTAAGTAAAGTGGTTGACTTAGTCATAGTAGAGATCTGGAGGATCTTCGTTCTTTTGCTTCTTGTCTTTTTCTTTCACTTCTTTCACTTCTTGAGTTATGTGAGCTTCTTCTCTTTTTCTCTTGTTGTTGTTGTCCTTCTTAAGTTTGGGACAATCCCTTTTATAGTGTTCATATTCTCGATATCCAAAGCATTGGACTTTGGACATATCTCTATTGTTTGTTCTTCGTGAACCAAATTTGCCAAATTTTCCCTTTCTCTTGGCCATGGTAGCAAACACTTGCTCCTTTGATCCCACATCATTCTTGGCTTTGAGTCTAGTTTCCTCTATCTTGCATAGAGACCATCGTTCACTTAGTGGGGTAGCTTCCTTCTTGGCATATATGCTTGATGTGAAGTTGCCCCAATCCTCAGTTAGAGCATTGAGTACTACAGTTGTCATTTCTCTGTCAGACATGACTTCTCCTAGTTCTTGAAGTTGACCTCTCATCTCAGAGATCTTCATGAAGTAGGGAGTTATTCCTTCCTTTGATATCTTCATCTTGTACAAACCATTTCGTAGAGATATCACTTCTCCAGTTGTGCTTACCGAGAATTAGCTCAATTAGTTTATCATAGAATTATTTTGATGTTTCAAATTTGGAGACATAAGGAATGAGAGAATCTTTAATAGATTCTATTAGAATCCTTTGAGCTCTTGTCTCATCCTTATTGTACTTTGCTAAGACTTGAGTTTGTTCCTTAGCAGGGATAGTGGTATTCCCTTTGACGAGGTCTAGAAACTCATTCTCTTTGATAAGTAAATCAATCCTCTTCTTCCATGTAAGGAAATTAGTGGTCCCAACCAATTTGTTGCTTTCCTTACAAAACAACATTGATGTATGTTAAGGAGGGGACATATATACTTGATAGAGTTTGAGATGTAGTGAACTTGATTTCTTCTTGAAGACTTGATGGTTTGCCTTCTTGGATTTTGATGCTCTTCAAATTGCTTTCTTCAAATAGACTTGCTTGATGATGAGATTTGCTTGGACAGTAAGACTTGACTTGTAGTGCTTCTTCCCTTGAAGATGGTGTAGCTTAATGTAGGTCCTTCTTTGACTTGATCTTATTGTAGGTGTCTTTGTATGAAAGGCTTCTTGCTTTGTAGTCCTTGATGAATAGTAGATGGTAGACCTTCTTGTCCTTCATGTGTTTGAGACTTCTTGGCTTGATGCTTCAACTTTGTAGCTGTTCTTGAGATGTCCTTCCTTGATGAGTCACCTTATGAGTGTTCTTGATATGCCCTTTCCTTGATGTGTCACCTTAGCTCTAATACCATGTTGAAGAATCTAGGGAAATTAGATATAGTAGGATTCTTCTAGACTTGATAACAATTTGTGAAACACTTTTCCAATTTAACTTGTTAGCTTGATCTTCTTCTCTTATTATTATTGTACGTGTGTTGACTTCATTAAATTGCTATCAAAACACAAAAAACAAGAACACAAGATATTGGCTCTCTGCCAGGGCAAAACCTCTCTCTTAGAGAAGAAAACCCTTTCATAAATTTCTCTCATTGAAGTTTTTTTTAATCAATGCCAAACCTTAAACCCTTGACAAGAATATCCTCCAAGCACAAGTCAAGTCCTTCCTTCTTCTGGCACATTGCTTCCTTGATGTGTTACCTTAGCTCTAATACCGTGTTGAAGAATCTAGGGCAATTAGATATAGTAGGATTCTTCTAAACTTGATAACAATTTGTGAAGCACTTTTCCAATTTAACTTGTTAGCTTGATCTTCTTCTCTTATTATTATTGTATGTGTTTAATTCATCAAACTGCTATCAAAACACAAAAAACAAGAACACAAGATATTGGCTCTCTGCCAAGGCACAACCTCTCTCTCTTAGAGAAGAAAACCCTTTCGTAAATTTCTCTTATTGAAGCTTTTATTGATCAATGCCAAACCCTTTACCCTTGACAAGAATATCCTCCAAGCACAAGTCAAGTCCTTCCTTCTTCCGACACTTTGTTTCTCAGCACTTCGTCCTCCTTCTTCCGGCACTTCATCCTCCTTCTTTTGGCAATTGGTGATAGACCTTGTTATGTGAGCTCTAGAAGAGATAACTTTATCTTTGATCCTTAGTGAGTTCTTCACTTATGGAGATGACTTCCTTCTCTTGACCAATCGAGCACCTTCTTGATGTGTAGTTGCAGACTTGATATGACAGCACTGCAGCCCTAGCTTCTCGCATGCGTGGGAGCTTTCCTTGTGTATTTGACTCCTTTTACCTTCGCTTGGGAGAGCCTCTTCTTCGCTCTAATGGGAGGCCTTATAGGCCTAATTTTTTAGCCCAAACAATGGGAGATATGAGACTACTATGTTGCTGTTGTTATTACTGCAGAGAGACCTCCTTTTCTTGCATGTGTCACTGTGATTTACCCTTAGAACAACCCTCTAAACTTCAGTTTTGTCTTCTCCTTCTTCGTTGCACTAGAGGCTCCTTTTACTTCGACTTTCTTCACCCTTTTTCAGTCTTTCCTTTCTCGCTGATTTCAGAGGTATCACTGCTTGTCGTTGGGGGAGTGGACAACCTCTATATATAGAGGATTGTCCCTCCTTTACGCCGACTTGACTTTTCCACTTCGTTTTTGCTTCTTTGGTGATGTCGTTGCATGGAAGGACTTGTGACTTTGCTTGGAGGGATATCTTTGACTCTTATACAAATATATACATGGTGTAACATGCCCTTAAGGGTCTTCAACATTTTCTTTTGACTCTTTGACTTACCTATAGCACTTTCACATGTGTTAGACCTATTTCAATGAGCAAGAAACTCATTGACAAATATAGCAAAAATAATATTTCTTTTCTTTTATAAATACAAAGATCAAAATTACATTTATGAAAACCGAACCTAGTTTCACTTTCTTCAACATGGTCCAAATATATCATCATTCCTCTTATGAAAGCTACTCTCATCCCTTTGTCTTCCAAGGTAGATATAGATACCAAGTTCTTCTTTAATCCCGGAACATAAATAACATCATGAGTCCAAATAAAATTTAACAGAACCAAAGCCCTTCACTGGATATGTAGAGTTGTCTTTACAGATGATATTTAGATTTGTCTTCCTCTCAATCAGATTTGAGAGGACTTCCTAGCACCCAAGGAAATGTCTAGAAACCCCATTCTCTACCAGCGAACTAGCACAAGAATCTGGAGAGGAACTAGAAAGGGTAGAAATAAAAATAAATTCAAATTGAGTGGCAACTATATTATTTCCATACCTAGAATTCCTTGATCTCTTTCGATGATGAGGTCCTTCTTCGCGATCATCAAGAGCATCTCTCCTGCTATCATCTCTTCTTTCATCTCCTCTTCTTCCATCATTGAACCTAATGTTAAAGCATGATTGTTGTTGTAATTGGACCTTGGAGCATCTCTTTTTTCGGACACTCTTAAGTATAGTGACCATGCTTGTGACAATCGTAGCATTCAATATTCCTTAATCTTCTATTAGAGTCCTTTGATTCAAGGACAAACTTTCTTGAACCATATGGTCTCCCTCTTCCTTTTCTCCTCTTGTCTTGTGCAATAGATGCAGAGGCCTCTCCCTCTTCATGGTTTTGAATCCTCCCTCTGGAGATCATCTTAGTTTCCTCTTAACTATATTTGCCAACCAACTCATCAAATGTCGAAAATTTGTCATTGTTGCTTATAGTAGTGATTACGATTTCCCAAATAGGAGGAATACCTTGAAGAGTGACCAACACCAACTCTTTATCAAATATAGGCTCACCACCAATTTGCAATTGATCCCTTAGTTTGGTTATCCACATGACATAGGATTGCATAGATTCCCCCTTGTTCATCTTCACCTCCTTGAGTTAATTCTTCAAGGAGAGGATATGATTCAAATTGTTGAACTCATATATCCCAACCAGCTTATCATAGATGTCCTTAGACTTCTTCAATTTTCCAACATAAGTATGCAAATGATCTTTCAAGGAATCAATAAGAATTTTCTTGGCTTTGAGCTCACCTTTCTTATATTTTGACTTGGCAGTAGCAAGAGCATTTTTTGGTGGCTCGAGTACTTTTCCTTCCACATATTCCAAGACATCATTGTCATCCAATATGACTTCCAACCTAATCTTCCGAAGAGCAAAATTTGATGAGTCACCCAAATTCTCTGTATCCTTGAGATAAGAGGTGGAAATCTTGACCAAGTCAAAATTAATCTTCCAATGACAAATAGCAATTGTAGATAGAACAATAAATCCAATATGCCATAGATGACAGTGGAGCAATGACAAGAGACACAAGATTTGGTCAAAAGACCAGGTAAAAACTCCACTAAGGGGAAAATCCTTTCAAATTATTCTTCTATTAGATTGTCATCAAATGTTCAGCAAAGAGATACAATGTTCCAATAATGAGTCAAAGGTCAACAACTTTGGCTATCCAACAATTCACTAACCAATATCAAAGAGATCAACGCAAAATTCAAATATGCATTTTTTGTCTAAGTCAACAACAATTAAAGATGCCCTAACCAATCCTCAAGTCAATGATCAAACAACTTCCAAATTAGCTTGGTCAAAGGTCAAAATACTTGGCCTCCTTTGTTGGACAAAGTCAAGTCAAAACAATCCCAAAAGCAACTTGGTCAAAGGAGAGAGAATCTCCGATCAAACCTGTGGTCAAACTACAGTCAAGGGTCGCAATCAACCCCAGTCAAAAAAGTTAGATTCTTCCACAGAAAAATGCGGCCTCCAAAAATCAAAATTTTGCAAGTCAAACCAAGTCAAAATGCCAAATCAATCTTGGTAAATGCTTGGTCAAACTCTCCAAGCAAAAAAGTCAACGCAAGTTTTAGATTTTCCCTTCTTTCCTTCGTATGAGTGAGTTTGGGTACCTTACTTCAGACCTATACCAACCAATCACAAGAGGATAGAGAGAAAGATGTGTTGATGTGATGTCCAGATGAAGTTGCCCTGATGTGTATTTATATGCTTCTTTGGAGACCCAATCATGACTTTAGGCTGACCTTTACTTTTGTGTACTTGTGGGTTTTCCATTAAAAATCATATTTTTCCTTTGCCAAATTAAATTCTTACAAGAGCTAGTAGGGGTCTTTATTGATGAGGAAGTGGTTGTCCAAAGGAGAAAATTTGTCCTTGAGCTGCCAAATGAATACTTCCCTAGGTAGAAGTGGCTAAACGACAACCCTATTAGATGTTTTTAGCCCCCAAAGGGAAGTAACATTTCCTCAATTCAGCCTTCAACCGATAGGTGCTACTAAATAATGATGGTACGGAGGAGAGAAGACTTCATGGCCAAGTGCCATGGTCAAAGGGACCAACATGATGGGGATCTACATCCTGAGTGTATAGATGTGAGAAAGGAGCAATCGTGGATACATGAGTTACCAACTCGGCCTTTGTTTTTCCACCCCTCTTGTGCGTCTTTTACTTTTGCTTGATTTTTCTTTGTATTACTACTCTTAGCTCAAGGGTCAAAACTTGCTTCAAATGATGTACAACAATTGTATCACCCCTAAAGGTCGTGGAGGCGGCGTAGTGGTAAAGTCAGCCTCGTCATGACGGACCGGTCTTGTGTTCGACCCCGAGCAAGGTCGTAGCTCGTCGTGCAAGTAGTTAGTCTAAACCGAGCCAAACCCACTACCTTTTTTCCCGAATGCGGGTGACTGAAAGACTCATAGTTACGAAGGAGGCGCATAAGGAGGGCAAGTGGCAACCCACTAGCGCCAGCTGTAAATGTAATAAGCCGAAGCACTGGCCTCGCACAAACATATTAATGGCAGCATTAACGCTGCCTTCCCTGCAACTTGTTTTGGGCGCGATGGCACCCGGTTTGGTCTTCATTCCCGCTGCTCCTCCGCGCGCCTTCAGTTCCAACAAGGCGGCAGACCCTGGCGATTCTCCAAGCGATAGCTCTATCCCCTGCTTCCCTTCGGCTCTGGTTCATGGTGCTTATAGCTATACACGTGTTCAATCTCCAGTTTATTCAGCGTGTTCTCTCCTCAGTCACTTCCCAGCTATTCCCTCTCTGTCTGTCCGTCCTTGTTGTGCCTCAAGCGCCATTACCATCCTCGGCATCCATTCGGCTCTAGTTCCTGGTGCTTACAGCCACAAGCGTGCTCAGTCTCCGTTATACTCTGTGTGTTCACCCCTCAGTCGCCTCCCAGCCATCCCACCTCCGTTTGTCTGTCCTGCTCTTAACAATATGCTTAGAGAGAGGCTCAGAATGGGGTGTAGACGCGGCGGTTCACGTGGTCGAGCCACCCACCACTTCGGACCCCTCGTCGGATGCTTCGGAGTTTTGCTGCTACAGTTATCCTGCTACCAGAAGTGGCAGGGGCAGGGGAAGGGGCCAAGCCAGAGCCAGAGTCTGTGCGCATCATTCGCATCCGCATACTGCCCGTTTCCGCATTCCTTGTTCTCTGGGAAACTCTTCCTTCATCGTTTCTGTGACAATTGAAATGTGTGAGAATGCTACGAGTTCGGGGGAGGTTCATCATGGGGCTCCTGTGGAACAGAGGTTGGCAGGTCAATATGTCCCCCAGCGCCAAGATACAGGAGGATTGCCAATTATGAACACTGAAGCCAATGTCGGCCCAAGTGCGCCAGCGAGAGGAGACCCTTCAAGCTCAGCGGCCCATCCTTCTGATTCCAAGGACTCAGACCAATTTGGGTGCCGAATCGTAGAAGAACAACCATCAACCTCGGATGAAGATTGAACCAGTCAGCACCTCTGGTTTTTTGATCGGCTACCGAAGAAGAAGTTCAACTCCCTCTCGATTCACAGTTTTCATGCTTGTTTCAGGTCTTTGCCAATTCTATATGTCGGAGTCTGTTCCTGTTTATGTTTATGTAGGAATCTGTCCAAGAGACAGATGTGCATAAGTCAGTCCTGTATCACTGTATGGGTCAGTTTTGAGTTTTTTGGGATGGTCACTGTCCAGATTTGGAATCTAATGTTCTTTGAAATTAAAAACTCTGATGTAAGTCATCATGTCGGCTCTCTAGTTAGGACGTCAAGGGTTTTTTGCAAAAATGCCAACTCCATGGCAAGAACTCTCGAGGCATCTGCCTCTCTGTAATATTTTTTTGTATGAATATAGGAGTAGACCAATTGAGAAAAAAAAAAAATTGTATCACCCCTTAATGATGAGGCAACTCATTGCCCATCGAGGTTGGGACATCCAAGGGTTCCTTTCATGATGTATAGGAGCAACATGTGCTCAAGAACGGGGTAATGGCCATAATGAGTGAAATGGAGCTCATGCTAAGCTTTTGCCCACGTGTTAATGTGTGTCCTGACCATCTTTTGCATTTTGATTGTCTTTGATTTTATTTTGTAGTCATAATATGCATTTTCCTTTTCTTTTAGCTGCATCAACCTCCTAGGGCAAAGTTTTGGGCCCTACCCAAGTATGTGGATGTATGGGCGCCAAATCCCAGAGAACCAATGGTCAGTTGAACCCTAACAATGGAGGTGAAATATGGGCTTGAAATGTAAGATGTAAAGAAGGAAGTATGGAATAGGGATAGATGGAACATGTTATCTCAAGCAAGGCTTCACAAATAGTGTATCTCCTATACCCATTAGGCCATTAGGGAAGGCCTCATTAGACTAATATCAAAGATTAACCCCCCATTTAAGTTGAGGGAACAAGACAATGGTCAAAACCCCTCCTCCTTCTAGGTCACCCCATAATCCATATCAAAAGCCCAAATACAAACAAGCATAAACACCCGATTGAAAATGAATAAAGTACCTTTTGATTAGAAGCCCACCTTCATCCATATGCTCATGCGAAATGGGTGAAAAGGCATATGACTTATGCAGGTGTCGTAGATAATATGGCATGTCATAAGTTAGCAGTGGTTGTCAAGTGTTGCATGGTTGGCTGACTGGATGTGCAAAATGGGAGAATATTTTCCCCTAAGCAGTCACCATTTTTTGGTGGGTAACAGGACCAATGAATTTTAATTAGAATAATAATTAAGTTCTAGTCAATGTTGCACGACTCGTACTCGTATAAGACTCGTCTGGGTATTGATTCGACAGTCTATCGGCGAAATACCAAAAAAATCACTTACAAAAAAAACAACAACAAAGAAACATGAGATATATATATGTGTGTGTGTGTGTGTGTGTGTGTGTGTTATTTTATAAATAACACATTATATTGAAAATCAAGCAAAAGACAAACAAAAAAAGGCAACATGAATAAATGAGTTGGAATATTTAAATAACAAACATAAAATTACAAGCAATGTGCACCATCACTTATATCAATATTTTCATCATTCGATTTACATATGTAATATTGACATTCAAGCAAGCAAAGCACTGATGATTCCACTGATAGGGCCTGCTTTTATGTGTGCGCTCTTTAGGGAGAGGAGAGGATCAATCATTTCGTAATGTGCTTTCTTTCACATCGTAATGAATAGGT
>APFE031243267.1:0-12881 GCA_000404065.3 Pinus taeda
TCTCAAATGACTCAATGCCTGAGATATTTTGTATGAAACACTTCTATATATTCCCCCTCGCATGAGTTAGCAGGGGTTGGAGGTTGGATGTAATTGATATCTTTGATAGAGTTCTTTGACTGAAAATTCTCAGAGAAGTAATACAAAGGCGGTGGAATTTCCAAAGCTCTGTGTTGTTTGATGCATTGTGGTGTTTAGTTGAATGTTACAGGATTCCTGCGTATTTCATGGCACAATAAGTTTTCCTTACAACTCTTTGTTATGTGTTTTGTTATCATTCATATCTCTTTCATGCTTTTTGTGCTTTACAGTTAATGGTAAGGAAAAATAATAGTTCGAGGACTTAATCACAGATTACCCTGAACTCAATCTAAGCTATTATAAATGTTTTTCTTCAGTTATAGTAATGAAGGTGTAATTCTTAATTGCTACCCTTTCACACTATATCTTTCACAGTGATTATTGTTTCAGGAATTCAAGTTTTCTCCTGAGGAATAGATCTCTTTCTCACACCCTAGTCTAGTGAAAAATTCTTAATTTCTTTTCACTGGTTGTTCACATTTCACCATCATAATTTCAATTTTGTTTTATGAAGTATTTAAATGGCCCTGTAATTCCAGTTGCTCAAACTCAGGATTTCAAGAAACCAGTAGCCACAGACTCCATTTCCCAATGGACTAACATTATTTGCAGATCTCCACTTTAAGGTACAGAAAATCATCCTTCCAACCAAACCTAACCCAAAACCCTCACTTCATAACTAGCCTAAAATCTCCACAGAACAGAGACAAACCTTAAAGAGAGAGCCCTCTCTAATTACAGTTGGGCTAGAAGCTGTAATCCAAAGATTGGTTAGTGGTTACCCCGGCCATATTCCCTTGGGAGTCAAAGGGAACAACCTGGGTGTTAACACCACCAACTGGAGGGGACATACCACTAAGGAGGTATGGGCAAACTGGTGGTCATCTGTACCTACTCTGAAATCTAGGATCCTCCCCCTTCTCATTAGTTGGCCAATTTGGATATCTAGGAACTGCACCATCTTCCAGGACTCTTCCCCCCATTGGCCATCCTTCATAGCTAGAATTATAGCCGACTACAGCGCACTACCCAAGGACAATGCCAACTCTCCTCCCAAAACTATCATCCCTGAGTCCATTGATCACTCATAGCCCTCAGTGTATTTTGATGGATCGACACAAGGGACAGAATGTAATGGTGGGGCAGCACTATATATAACCGATACACACTTCTATTATATTCAAATGGGACATGGAAATGGCACAACCAACTATACAGAGCTCATCACCACAAAAAATATCATACAATTTGCAATCGAGAAAAAATGTCATAATCTACAAGTTTTTGGTGACTCGAAAAATGTTTGCAACTAGATTAGCAAAACAACATGTCATGCATACACATTGTGACACATATTGGATGAGGTTCATAGATACATTACATATTTTGACAATTTTTCATGTCACCATATCTACAGGGAACGAAACACACTTGCCGACAAACTTTCCAAAGAGGCAGCGATCAGGCCACGCAACCTTTGGATGATCCAGGAGTAGCAAGAAGGAGAAGAGTACCAGTACTGCCACCGTCCATACATGGACCATGCATCTCAGGCTCAATAGGAGCCGGAAATCATTTGATATTTGACCTGTTATTTTTGTTTATATTTATTTTGCTTATACATAAACAACACGTGTTTACAAGAATACTCTCTGCGTAGAGTAAAAAAATTTTGAGTTTATTAAACGGTACTTTAAGGATTGTCTCCCTGCATGGAGAACACATTTTTGTTTCTTAATATTGGACACACACACAACCTACTAAATCATGCATATGCTTATAGCATATACAACATGTAATTTTTCTATATTAATGAAAATTACGATTTTTCCAAGGGGAAAAATAATATATTAAAGTTAAAAATAATTTATCTAATGCAAAAAGAGAGGTTTAATGTGCTAAAGGATGGTCATAGGACTTAATTTATGTTTTAAGTTACAGGCATGGGCCTTAATTTATTTCTAATTTAGAGGGCCATCATACCCCTCTGTTGAAAGTGTTTCTCATCCTCTGATTAACTTAGTGACCTAATTATCCCTCATCCATGGCCTTGGAGGCCTCTATCTTGTGCATTAAGAATCTTGGCTGTAAGCTCTGCAAGGACAAGCACAAAAACATATTTGTTCAAAGAAACATCATTGTTTCTTGAGACCATTAGCTTTCTTTCTTTCCCTTATTCAAAATGGTTCTTGAATCTTTTTTTTTAGTTTAGCAAGGTGTTCCACACCCTTATCAACATTCTGCTACCTTGTTACATCATTTATTTGCCTTAAGACTGCCTCTTGTAGGATTTCTGGGTCACTGTAATTCCTACATGATTGTCCTGTAGAAAAAACAGTCCCTTTGTAAACTGAAGTAAAGGAGTGGAAAAAATGATAGAAATGGTGGAGAAATGAATGGTAATGAGTGGTAAAATAAAAATGTGAGTGACAGGGGTCTCTTTGTGATCTTCCTTTGCTCTTTGACCGTCCTTCTTTCTGACCTGCAAATGGAAATTTCATGAAAATGGAGAGGATGCTCTCTTTGTTTTTTTTTTCAAGAATGAAATGGGATGGATGAATGATGAATAGATAGTGAATATGAAGTGGGTGGAGGGCTTGGAGTGTTGTGGTGACCTTAGCCTTTGCAAAAATTTCTTCTTTTAACTCTTGTCCTCATTCCTTAAAATCATCACCCTTCATAATTTGACTTTTCAACATTGTATGAGTGGAAGAGTGAGCTGCAATCAACTAGTTGAAGGCGGCTGGGACTACTAACCCATATTTAGCTTATAAAAACCCATCTCTCAAGCATTGACAACAAATTTCTAAATATAATATGCTCAAGAGAAGAGGTCAAGAATATTGCATACATATACCTACCTGATGGTTGTTCAAGAGACATGCATGCTGCTGCTGAGTTGATTTTGATGTACAGGTGTTGAATGGTGATGTTGATGATCTTGATGTTGGTGCTAAGCTCTGGAGAAGCTTCTTTGAGCTCTGGATCTCCTTTAAAGCTTCTCATTACCAATCATGTAAGTGATGTTCCGTATCCTGTAGGTTTACAGGACAACGACTTGTTTTGTCCATATCTCCCAAATGGTAGATTGGATTGAGCTGAAAATTTTAGAGCAGGTTGCCATCATCATTATTCACCTCTCCCTAGAAAAATTTTGGTCAATTGATACACGGATATTGATAAAAAATAAAAATGGATGAAGGTTATGGAGGTCAACTTCTTGGAAACTGTGCAGTGGAATTTGCTGAAATTTCTTGGGCATGTTACCATCATCCATATGCATCTCCCCATGAAACAACTTTTTAAATGGATGCATCAATATTGAGAAAATGCAAAAATTCCTGAAGGTGATGGAGGCCAATTTCTTCAAAACCGTGCACTGGAATTTGCTGAAATTTATTAAGCATGTTACCATCATCCATATGCATCTCCCACTGAAACAAATTGGCAAATGAATGCATGGTTTTTAAGTTATGGAAAAAACAATTTTCTGCTCTATGTATTTTTGTATCCTATAGTAAAATAGAGCATCCTGTAGTTTTTTAGGACAACAAGGAAAATGAATGGTAGAAGCTTGAGAATGATGGGTGAATGGTGAAAATAGATGAGGGTGATCGATTGGCATGGCCTTGGCCTTGTTGGCTAGGCTTGACCAATTTTCTTTTTGGTACCAACTTGTTCTTGTTGCTTGCAGATGTTGGAGACAAACATACGTGCATGGAGCAAGGATTCATTTATTTTTTTTGTTTTTTTTTCTTCTAGGCCTACTAGTCGTCTCAATGAGGTTTTCAACTAGTAGGTCTTCCTAGGTGCCTCAAAGGAGGTTTTCACCTAGGATCTTCTTTTTTCTCTCTTCTTTTTTATTTTTCTCTTTTCAACCCATTGATCTACTCATGGAGGTTTTCAATCAATGAGCCAATCTAAGGTGCCTCCAAGGAGGTTTTCACCATAGATTTTTTTTCTCTTACTTTTTTTTTTCTTCTACCCTACCCTACTTGAAAAAAAATCACTTTCACTTATAAGAATACTTCCAAGGGATCCATGTGCACATCAAGATGACATAGAAAATGATGTGGAGGCTTGAAATGTATGCTTTGACATGTACTTGGGTTTCAGAGACCAAATGATTTGACTTTGAAAGGATCAAGCATAGTTGAGGAAGAGAGTGATGCTGCAACTTAGCGACAATCTAGAACCATATTTCAATATAGTTGTGATGTCCTTGGTCCTTTTGCTAATCTGGATCATTCTTCATGTCTTCTTCTACCATGACCTTCAAATCTTCCTCTTTTTGCTAATTGTTCTCTTGAATACATGGAGGATTTTATCATAACCATGATGGAGCTCTCTCGATCTCTGATTTTGATGTCTACTCTTCATCAATTGCAGCCCATGGTTCTATAGTCTTCTTATTTGAATCTTCTTCTTCTTGATGTGGTCCTTCAATGATATTAAGAGAATATCTTTTTTGCAATACCCTTCCTTAGCTATGGTGAATAGCATTGAGATCAAGAGGAGATATCTGGAAGTGTTGTATCTCAGCATTGTAAGTGGGTTGAGGTACTTCAACGTATGGGTTTGGAAACGGTTGTACAAGTAGTTGAGTGGGAGTGTATAATTGAGATGGATGTGAATGGGGTTGTGGTTGGGGTGGAGGTGAATGGTAAGGATAACATGGAGTTTGGTATGGAGGATATTGAGGAAAATACTGAGGATATTGTGGATGGCTCCCATAAGTTCCTTGCCAACCTTGTTTCCAAGATTGGTTTTGGGGTTGAGATGGCCAATGTTTCCAAGGAAAGGGTTTGTTCCAATTACTTTGAGGTGGATGTGCATAAGCTTGAAATTGTGAATTAGGCTCTTGCATCATATCAGGGTGAAAAGGCTGTCGTGGTCCTCTTAGAGCTACATGGCTTTCCTGCGTTGGCAATTGACTTGCTCCATTTTCCTCTTGGTGAACTTCCTTCAACCTTGGTAATGAGGAGAAACATTTAAAATCATGTGATTATGAATGGACAACACAAACATCTTATTTTTGCTCATTTTGTATTCTTAACATTTCTACTTGTTCAGTTAGATTGCTAAGGATTTCTATTTTAAAGTCATCAATCAAATTTCCAAGTTTACCTTGACTTACCAATCTTAATGCTGATTTACCTAATATTGCTTCTCCTCTTGATATATGTTTGCATGTTTCACAACTTTCCTCAAACTATAATTAATATACATCACCTCTACTCATGAGATTAAGCAAATCAATCCACCTATCCCTAGTTTTTCTAAGTAAGAGGGTTTTTAGTGTGTCACATCCTAAATGATATAGTTTTCCCTGTCTATCAGATCTTTAAGGCTCTCATCTTCTCTTTGATTCATTCTAAATATTTCTTCCTTAATATCATGATCTTTATATTCTTCTAGAAATAATTTTTGCATATCATTCCATGATCTTATTGAATTAGTCCATAAACTCATTAAGCATTTAAGAGCTCTATTGTTCAAAGTTGCCAGAAACAATCTCAGTTTTATAGTTTTTAATAAGTAACCATAAGATCTACAAACAATTTCAAATTCAAAGAGAAAGGCTTTCGGGTCCCCTGAACTTAGACATGAAATTTTGGAAGAAAATATGGAGGGATGTTCTTCATGTGCACATTGATATCAGTATCTTGAATGGGAAATCCAAGAGGATCTTCCTCATTTTCATCATCTCCATCCATTTCTTTTACATTCTTTGACATATTCTTCTTCTACCTACAGAAGTGAATGGTAATATGGTTCTTACTGCACCACATGATCAAAGGGGGGGGTGGGTTTGTTGGAGATTTTCTTGTTTTTATGATTGAATGAAAGCACAAACGGAATGCATTTTTGAAATAAAATATGCCTAATGCAATTAATTTTTTGTTTTGTCAAAAAGTAAAAAGAAATGAATCAACTAGGGAAGAAAACAATGCATACTTTGACACCTCCCCGGAAACAGTGCCAAAAAGTGATGAGCCTTTGTATTGCAGCAATAATGCTACAACTCCCAAGGCTACCGACTTTATTATCAACCTGGGATTTTTACATTTTACAAACTTAAGAGGTGTCAACGCTATATGTGTGGCATACAATGTGTCTTTCCTTTGTTGTCATGATGTAATGGAGTGCATGTACTGAGTTCAAATCCTAAACTAATTGCAGAAAATGAAATGTTTAAAATGGAGCCTTAACCTATTGCAAAAAAGAAAGTACAAGGAAAGAGATAGAAATACAATGCTAAATCAGACCATTGCCTAATTAACTACCTATAAGCTATGCTTTCCATTAATGCTAAATTATCATGAACAAAATTCTACTCTCTAGGCATGGAAGTAAGAAGCATCAAACATCACTAATGTACAAGTAAATGGACTAAAATATATCTATTTTTGTCTTTTTGTCTTTTCATGCAAAATCAAGTATGCAAACTAATTTCCTTTGGTGATGTGGCAGGTGAATTAGGGGTGTTGGAGGTTGGATGGAAGGGTTAGGATATGCTTGGATGGTCCGAGAGACCCTTTGGAGGATTTTGGTGACTTCCTAGAGGTTTTCTCTCAATTCGGCCTCAAAACAAGCCATTTCAGGAAAACCTACAGGATGTTACTAGAAACCTACAAGATGATCCTATAGGAATTATAGAGAACCTATAGGATACAATCGAGAGAAAAATGTGAGATGTTGGAGGAAATGGGAGGACAAGGAGAGGTGTGTGATGGGTGTAATGGAGTGGGAAAGTTCCTAGGATCACTTAGAACTCAAAACCAAAGTTGGGAGATGGATGGATTTGCTCGAAAACCTTGATAAGTTTCCTACAAGATGTACATATTCACTATAATTCATCGAATGACCAAGAAAATCAAATCCAAATTGGATGGGAAAATTTTTTTTATTAACTAGGATGTCCTAGGTCTCCATTCCAAGTGGAATGACTCAAAACGATCTCTGTTAACCCATGAAAAAAAAATAAAAATCATTACTAGTCGAAAATCTAGAAATTCAAGAACTAGTGAGCTAGTAAATCTAAAAAATGCCTAAACAAATCAAGTGAAAATGCAATGGGGTGATTTTTGTTATGAGCTAGAATTATTTTTTGATCTAATGCAACTACAATCAAGTCGATTGAGGTTCGTTAGCATGCTCTAAAAGATAGCAAAAATTTATTGTTCTTTGCTAAAAAGGAGGTCCAACAATCTAGCTTTGGGAATAAGAAGACTAATCCAAGAAATTTAATTATTAATATGAACTTCTAAAACTTTTTCAAGGATGAAATAATTCCTGTGGTCCTGCAAAAGAACTTACATCAACCATTTAACTCAATCCTACAACAAGAAATCATTAATATTAAATGCAGAAATAGAAAGAAATAAAAGCTAGAGATGCATGTGAATAAGCAATGAAGAAAAGAAAAGAAAATGATACAAAAGGGCTCTGAGGTTCCTGGGATGGAAAAACCAAGGAAAATCAGAGAGGCATGGAGGGGAACAAGATTTATAAGCTGAACATGACACCAATCTTCATTATTTTGATCAATACAATTACATCCCTGCAGGAAAATACAATGGAGTTGCAAAAATACAAGCTTTCTCCAAAATAACACTAATGAAAAACTATCCCTAGAGGAAAATTTGATTTGGTACTTATACAAAATGATTATGAATCATTCCCCATGAATGGAGGAAGCTTTACCCACCAAAATTCATTGATTAGTGGATCTAGTCCCCAATACTAGGAATTTGGATTAAATAGCAGGAAACACATTCCTAGATTTTCTCAATCATTCCCTAGAGGAAAATTCGACTTGGTACTTATACAAAATGATTAAAAATCATTCCCCATGGATGGAGGAATATTTTCCCACCGAAATCCCTTGATTAGTGGATCTGCTCCCTTGATTAGTGGAACACATTCCTAGATTTTCTCAATCATTGGAGTTCCACAATTTGTGCCATAATTCCATGGTATATTGTTGACTTATTATTTATTATTTATCCTCCAGTACTAGGGAACAAGTCCCTAAATTATCTCCTCCTCCAAGTGTTCTTAATCTGCTCAATATTCTCATAATATTCCAAAAAAAAAAAATAATAGTATTAGCCACAAATATTCAATTATTCATAAACTTTCCTAATGAATATATTAAAGTAAAAATAAATTATCTAATTCAAAAAGAGAGCTTTAATGTGTTGAAGGATGATCATAGACCTTAATTTGTGTTTTAAGTTAGAGGCATGGGCCTTAATTATGTCTAATTTAGAGGCCCAGCATACCCCCCTAATGAAGGTGTTGCTCATCCTCTGAGCAACTTAGTGACCTCATTGTGCTTCATCAATGGCCCTGGTGGCCTCTCTCTTGTGCATTAAGAATCATGGATTTAAGCTCTACAAGGACAAGCCCAAAAACATATTTGTTCAAAGAAAAATCATTGTTTCTTAAGAACATTAGCTTGCTTTCTTTCCCTAATTCAAGATGGTTCTTGATTATCTTTTTAGTTTCGCAAGGTATTCCACACCCTTATCAAAATTATACTACCTTATTCCATCATTTATTTGCCTTAATACTGCCTCCTGTAGGATTTCTAGGTCACTATAATTCTTACAGGATTATCCTGTAGAAAACACAATCCCTTTGTAAATTGAAGTAAAGGAGTGGAAAAAATGACAAAAATGGTGGAGGAATGAACGGTAATGAGTGGTAAAATAAAAATGTGAGTGGTGGGGGTCTCTTGTTTCTCCTCCTTTGCTCTTTTACCATCCTTCTTGCTGACCTGCAAATGGAGATTTCATGAAAACAAAGAGGATGCTATCGTTGCTTTTTTTTCAAGAATGAAATGGGATGGATGAATAATGAATAGATAGTGAATATCAAGTGGATGGAGGGTTTGGAGTGTTGTGGTGACCTTGTCCTTTGCAAAAATTTCTTCTTTTAACTGTTGTCCTCATTCCTTGAAATCATCATCCTTCGTAATTTGACTTTTCAACATTGCATGAGTGGAAGAGTGAGCTGTAATCAACTAGTTGAAGGCAATTGAGGCTGTTGACCCATCCTTAGCTTATAAAACCTCACATCTCATGCATTGACAACAAATTTCTAACTATAATATGCTCAAGAGAAGAGGTCAATAATATTGCATACCTGTACCTACCTGATGGTTGTTGGAGAGACATGCACACTGCTTCTGAGTTGATGCTGATGTGTAGGTGCTGGATGGTGATGTTGATGATCCTGATGCTAATGCTAAGCTCTGGAGGAACTTCTTTGACCTCTGGATCTCTTTTAAAAATTCTCACTGCCAATCATGTAGGTGATGTTTTGTATCTTGTAGGCTTACATGAAAACGACTTGTGTTGTCCATATCTCCCAAACGGTAGACTGGATTGAGCTGAAACTATTTGATCATGTTTCCATCATCATTATGCACCTCCCCATAGAAACAATTTGGTCAATGGATGCATGGATCTTGAGAAATACTAAAAATGGCTAAAGGTGATGGAGGTTGATTTCTCGGAAACCATCCTCTACAATTTGTTGCAATTGCTTGGGCATGTTACCATCATCCATATGCATCTCTCCATGAAACAACTATTTAAATGGATGCGCAGATATTGAGAAAATACAAAAATGGTTGAAGGTGATGGAGGCCAATTTCTTAGAAACCGTGCACTAGAATTTGTTGAACTCTCTTGAGCACGTTGCCATCATCCATATGCATCCCCCCCTGAAACAACTTGGCAAATTAATGCATGGTTTTCAAGTTATGGAAAAACAAATTTATGCTCTATGTTTTTTTGTATCTTGTAGTAAAATAGATCATCCTGTAGTCTTTTCGGACAAGAAGGAAAATGAGTGGTAGAAGCTTGAGAATGATGGGTGGATGGTGAAAATAGATGAGGGTGATCAATTGGCATGGGCCTTGTTGGATCATTTGACCAAAGTAGGACAAAGTCAAAATTTGACTTCATTTGATTAGGCTTTACCAATTTTCCTTTTGGTTCCAACTTGTTCTTGTTGCTTGTAGATGTTAGAGAGTACATGTGTGCATGGAGCAAGGATTCTTTTATTTTTTTCACTCTTTTTTTTCTTCTAGGCCTACTAGTAATCTCAATGAGGTTTTCAACTAGTAGGTTTGCCTAGGCACCTCAAAGGAGGTTTTCACCTAGGATCTTCTTTTTTATCTCTTTTTTATTTTTCTTTTTTTTATTTTCAACCCATTGATTGCCTCATGGAGGTTTTCAATCAATGAGCCACTCTGAGGAGCCTCCGAGGAGGTTTTCATCTTAGATTTTTTTTCTCTTATTTTCCATTTTTTTTTTCTCTTCTATCCTACCCTACTTGAAAAACAAAATCACTTTCAAGTATAAGAGTACTTCCAATGGATCCATGTGCACATCAAGATGAAAGATAAAATGATGTGGAGGCTTGAAATGTATGCTCTGACATGTACCTGGATTTCAGAGACAAAATGATTTGACTTTGAAAGGATCAAGCATAGTTGAGGAAGAAAGTGATGCTGCAACTTAGTGATTGTCTGGAACCATATTTCAATATAGTTGTGATGTCCTTTGTCCTTTTTCTAATCTGGATCATTCTTCATGTCTCCTTCTACCATTACCTTCAAATCTTCCTCTTTTTGCTAATTGTTCTCTTGAATACATGGAGGGTTTGATGGTAACCATGAGGGAGCTCTCTCGATCTCTGAGTTTGATGTATGCTCTTTATCAATCGCAGCCCATGGTTTCGTAGTCTTCTTATTTGAATCTTATTCTTCCCGATGTGGTCCTTCAATGATATTAAGAGAATATCTTTTTTGCAATACCCTTCCTAAACTATGGTGAATACCATTGAGATCAAGAGGATATGTTTGGAAGTGTTGTATCTCATAATTGTAAGTGGGTTGAGGTACTTCAACGTATGGGTTTGGAAATGGTGGTACTAGTAGTTGAGTGGGAGTGTATATTTGAGATGGATGTGAATGGGGTTGTGGTTGGGGTGGAGGTGAATGGTAAGGATAACCTGGAGTTTGGTATGGAGGATATTGAGGAAAATACTAAGGATATTGTAGATGGCTCCCATAAGTTCCTTGCCAACCTTGTTGCCAAGATTGGTTTTAGAGTTGAGATTGCCAATGTTGCCAGGGAAAGGGTGTGTTCCAATTACTTTGACATGGATGTGCATAAGCTTGAAATTGTGAATTAGGCTCTTGCATCATATGAGGTCGAAAAGGTTTCCATGGTCCTCTTAGAGCTACATAGCATTACTGCATTGGAAATTGACTTGCTCCATTGTCTTCTTAGTGAACTTCCTTCAACATTGGTAATGAGGAGCAACATTTAACTTCATGTGATTTTGTGAAACATCTTATTTTTGCTCATTTTTTTTCTTAACATTTCTACTTGTTTGGTTAGAATGTTAAGAATTTTTTCTTTAAAGTCATCAAAAAAATTTCCAAGTTTATCTTGACTTACCAATCTTGATGCCGATTTACCTACTATTGCTTTTCCTCTTGATATGTGTTTGCACGTTTCACAAATTTCCTCAAATGATAATTGATATACATCAACTCTACTCATGAGATTAAGGATATCAATCCACACATCCCTATTTGTTCTAAGTAAGAGGGTTTTTAGTGTGTTAGATCTTAAATGATGTAGTTTTCCCCTCTTAACATTGTACATGAACCTCTCTATTAGATCTTAAAGGCTTTCATATGCTATTTGATTCATTCTAAATATTTCTTCATTGAGGTCATGATCTTTATATTTTTCTATAAATACCTTTTGGAGATTATTCCATGATCTTATTGAATTAGTCACTAAACTCATGAACCATTTAAGATCTCTATCCTTCAAAGTTTTCGTAAACAATCTCAGTTTTTGAGTTTTTAATAAGTAACCATAAGATCTACAAACATTTTCAAATTCAAGGAGAAAGGCTTCCAGATCCCCTGACCTTAGACCATGAAATTTTGGAAGAAAAGATGGAGGGATGTTCTTCATGTGCACATTGGTTTCAATATCTTGAATGGGAAATCCAAGAGGATCTTCCTTATTTTCATTATCTCCATCCAATTCTTCTACATTTTTTGACACCTTCTTATTCTACCTAGAAAAGTGAATGGTAATGTGGTTCTTACTGCACTATGTGATCAAATGGGGGGGTGGGTTTGTTGGATATTTTTTTGCTTTTATGATTGAATTAAAACACAAATGCAATGCACTTTTGAAATGAAATATTCCTAATGCAATTATTTTTTTTGTTTTTTTCAAAAAGTAAAAGGAAATGAACCAAATAGGGAAGAAAACAATGAATATTTTGACACCTCCCCGGAAACGACACCAAAAAGCGATGAGCCTTAGTATTGCAGCAAGAATGTTGCAACTCCCAAGGCTACTGACTTTAATTATCAACCTAGGGTTTATACAAACTTAAGAGGTTTCGGCACTATATGTACGGCTGTTATGAAACCAACTCACAAAAATGTAGAAAAGATAGTTGAACGCCTTAGAATTCAGCCTCTTCGAGGGGGCAACCTCCTTTACATTACACAAAAGAACAATTCTTGGATGATACAAATTAAAATACCTCCTTTCTATATATAGGAGTCAAAGGGGTCATAATATAATCAGAGTAGACATAACAATAATAATGTAAAGGCAAATAATAACAATAGTGGGCTTCTATGGGGCACAATAGTAACAATATGAGCACTACATGGGTACATCAATATAATAAGGGGGTCGTACTAATAACAATAAGGGGTTACACTAGTAGTATAGGGGCCT
>APFE031243267.1:12965-29457 GCA_000404065.3 Pinus taeda
GGGGCCTAACATGCCCCTCTCCTTCAAAAAGTGTTGTCCTCAACGCTTGAGTAGTTCTTGATGCTTCTGTATAAAATTCTTGTCCTCCCATGTGGAATCTTTAGCAAGTAAGTTCTTCCACTTGATGAGATACTCTGAAATTGATTGATTTCGTAACTATCGGGTTCTTGTTTCTGTGACTTCTCCAGGTTCCAATATGATTTTTCCTTCCTCTTCAAGTTCTATCAATATTGTTTGAATTGGGATCTTTTGCAAATTTTGAATGAGTGGCAACACTTCTTTGCCCTTCTTCCATTCATCCCTTACTTTGTTTATCCAACTTGGGTGGATAATAGAAATAGCATAAAACAATGCTTCGACATCCTCATCCTTTCTTGAGAGTGCATCTGCAACAAAATTTTGCTCCCCTTTCTATAGATGATCTCAAAGTCATAACCCAACATATTTGTGACCCATTTTTTCTATTCTTCTAAAGATAATAGTTGTTCTAAAAAGTATTTAGGACTATCATGATCCATTTTTACCTTGAAGTGTCTTCCCATTCGATAAGGTCACAATTTCTTAAGTGCATGTAGTATTGCCAACATTTCCTTCTTAGAAATAGCTTGTTTGAGATGTAGCAGTAAAAATACTCAATCACCTACATCAAAGCATTTTTCACTCCAATGTTGATCTACCTGTTGTTTCATTCGATTTTGCACCAAAGTGGTGTTATCCTTTAAAAATTGGAGAACTTGTTGTTGATGCTCGATGTGATCTTTCACTACTTGAACCTTTTTCTGATTGATATGTCCTTCTATCTTTAGAGTTTGAGGAGTGGTAATTTCTTCCAATCCTTTACAATATATTGTCAGATTCATTTCTTGATGCTCAATGTGATCTTTCACTTCTTGAACATTTTTCTTCTTGATATGCCCATCTATCTTGACAGTTGGAGGAGTGGTAATTCTGACCAACAAATTAAAAGATATGGTCAGCTTCATTTCTTATTTCTGGATGTGATCTTTCATTTCTTGCATCTTTTCCTTCTTGATATGTCCTTCTATCTTGAGAGTTTGAGGAGTGGTAATTCTTGCCAATGCTTTACAAGATATGGTCTGATTCATTTTTTCTTTCTCTAGGGTTGGGTCCTGGCATATATCCTCTTCTTTTGATGTTTCTCTGAAATGTCTGCTTTGACATGTAACTGGATTTCAGAGACCAAATGGTTTCACTTTGAAAGGAACAATCATAGTTGAGGAAGAGAGTGATGTTGCAACTTAGTGACTGTCTGGAACCATATTTCAATATAGTTGTGATTTCCTTGGTCTTTTTTCTAATCTAGATCATTCTTCTTGTCTTCTTCTACCATGACCTTCAAATCTTCCTCTTTTTGTTGATTCTTCTCTTAAATACATGGAGGATTTGATGGTATCCACGAGGGAGCTCTCTCGATCTCTAATTTTGATGTCTACTCTTCATCAATCACAGCCCATGGTTCTTTGGTCTTCTTATTTGAATCTTCTTCTTCTTGATGTGGTCATTCAATGATATTAAGAGAATCTATTTTTTTCAATACCCTTCCTAAGCTATGGTGAATACCATTGAGCTCAAGAGGATATGTTTGGAAGTGTTGTATCTTAGCATTGCAATTGGGCTGAGCTACTTAAACGTATGGGTTTGGAAATGGTAGTATAGGTAGTTGAGTGGAAGTGTATATTTGAGATGGATGTGAATGGGGTTGTGGTTGGGGTGGAGGTGAATGGTAAGGATAACATGGAGTTTGGTATGGAGGATATTGAGGAAAATACTAAGGATATTGTGGATGGCTCCCATAAGTTCCTTGCCAACCTTGTTGCCAAGTTTGGTTTTGGGGTTGAGATGGCCAATGTTGCCGAGGAAAGGGTGTGTTCCAATTACATTGAGGTGGATTTGCATAATCTTGAAATTGTGAATTAGGCTCTTGCATCATATCAAGTTGAAAAGTATGTCGTGGTCCTCTTGGAGCTACATAGCATTGCTGCATTGGCAATTGACTTGCTCCATTGTCCTCTTGGTGAATTTCCTTCAACCTCGGTAATGAGGAGCAACATTTAACTTCATGTTATTCTCCATGGAAAACACAAACATCTTCTTTTTTCTCATTTTTTATTCTTAACATTTCTACTTGTTCGGTTAGATTGCTAAGAATTTCTATTTTAAAGTCATCAAACAAATTTCCAAGTTTAGCTTGACTTACCAATCTTGATGCTGATTTACCTACTCTTTCTTTTCCTCTTGATATGTGTTTACATGTTTCACAAATTTCCTTAAATGATAATTGATATACATCACCTCTACTCATGAGATTAAGGAGATCTATCCACTCATCCCTAATTGTTCTAAGTAAGAGGGTTTTTAGTGTATCGGATCCTAAATGATGTAGTTTTCCCCTCTTAAACTTGTACATGAACCTATCTATTAGATCTTCAAGGCTCCCATATTCTCTTTGATTTATTCTAAATATATCTTCCTTAAGATCATTATCTTTCTATTTTTCTAGAAATACCTTTTGCATATCATTCCATGATCTTATTGAATTAGTCCCTAAACTCATGAACCATTTAAGAGCTCTATTCTTCAAAGTTTCCTAAAACAATCTCAGTTTTTGAGTTTTTAATAAGTAACCATAAGATCTACAAATAATTTCAAATTCAAAGAGAAAGGTTACCGGGTTCCCTGACCTTAGACCATGAAAATTTGGAAGAAAATATGGAGGGATGTTCTTCATGTGCACATTTATATCAGTATCTTGAATGAGAAATCTAAGAGGATCTTCCTCATTTTCATCATCTCCATTCATTTCTTATACGTTCTTTGATATCTTCTTCTTCTACCTGCAAAAGTGAATGGTAATGTGATTCTTACTACACCACGTGATCAAATGGGGGGTGGGTTTGTTGGAGATTTTTTTGTTTTTATGATTGAATGAAGACACAAATGCAATGCACTTTTGAAATGAAATATGCCTAATGCAATTAATTTATTTTTTTTCAAAAAGTAAAAACAAATGAATCAACCGGGGAAGAAAATAATGCATACTTTGACACCTCTGCAAAAACAGCGCCAAAAAGCGATGAGCCTTGGTATTGCAGCAAGAATGTTGCAACTCCCAAGGCTACCAACTTTATTTATCAACCCGAGGTTTGTACAAACTTAAGAGGTGTCAGCACTATATGTGTGACATGCATTGTGTCCTTCCTTTGTTGTCATGATGTAATGGATTGCATGTACTAAAGTCAAATCCTAAAATAATTTCATAAATTGAAATGTTGAAAATTGAGCTTTAACCTATTGTAAGAAAGAAAGTACAAGGAAAGAGATGGAAATTCAATTCTAAATGACACCATTTTCTAATTAGCTACCTAGAAGCTATGCTTTGCAATAATGCTAAATTATCATGAACCGGATGCTACTATATAGGCATGGAAGTAAGAAGAATCAAACATCACTAATGTGCAAGTAAAGGGACTGAAATAAATCTATTTTTGTCTTTTCATGCAAATTCAAATATGCAAACTAATTTCCTTTGGTGATGTGGTAGGTGAATTAAGTATGTTGGAGGTTGGATGGAAGGGTTAGGAGATGGTTGGATGGTGTGGAAGGCCCTTGGGATTATTTTGGTGACTTCCTAGAGGTTTTCTATAAATTCGGCCTCAAACTAGGCCATTTCAGGAAAACCTATAGGATGTACTAGAAACCTCCATGATGATCATGTAGGAGTTACAATGAACATACAGGATACAACCGAGAGAAAAATGTGAAGTGTTGGAGTTGATGGGAGGACTAGGAGAGATGTGTGATGGGTGGAATGGAGTGGGTAAATTCCTAGGATCACTCAGAACTCAAAATTAAAGTTGGGAGATGGATGGATTTGCTCAAAAAACTTGGAGAAGTTTCCTACAAGATGTACATATTCACTATAATTCATCGAATGACCAAGAAAATCAAATAAAAATTGGATGGGACAATTTTTTTTATTAACTAGGATGTCTTAGGTCCCCATTCCAAGTGGAATCACTCAAAAATACCTTTGTTAACCCATGCAAAAAAAATAAAAAACTTTACTAGTCGAAAATCTAGAAATTCGAGAACTAGTGAGCTAGTAAATCTAAACAATGCGTAACCAAATCAAGTTCAAATGCAATGGGATAATTTTTGTTATGAAATAGAATATTTTTTTGATCTAATGCAAGTGGAATCAATTTGATTGAGGTTCATTATCATGTTCTAAAAAATAGCAAAAATTTATTGTTCTTTGCTAAAAAAGAGGTCCAACAATCTAGATTTTGGAATAAGAATACTAATCCAAGAAGCTCAATGATTATTATGAACTTCCAAAGCTTTTCCAAGGATGAAATAATCCTTTTTATCCTGCAAAAGAACTTAAATAAACCATTTAACTCAATCATACAACAAGAAATCATTAATACTAAATGAAGAAATAGAAAGAAATAAAAACTAGAGATGCATGTGAATAAGCAATGAAAAGAAGGAAAGAAAATGATACAGAAGGAATCTAAGGTTCCTGAGATGGCCGAACCCAAGGAAAATCATAAACTTATGGAAGAGAACAAGATTTAGAAGCTGAACATGAGACCAATCTTCATTATTTTTATCAATACAATTACATCCCTACAAGAAAATACAATGGAGTTGCAAAAATACAAGCTCTCTCCACAATAACACTAATGAAAATCTATCCCTAGAGGAAAATTTGACTTGGTACTTATACAAAATGATAATGAATCATTCCCCATGAATGGAGGAAGCTTTGCCCACCAAAATACCTTGATCAGTGGATCTAGTCCCCAATACTAGGAATTTGCATTAAATGGTAGGGAACGCATTCCTATATATTTTTCAATCATTCCCTATAGGAAAATTCAACTTGGTACTTATACAAAATGATTAAGAATCATTCCCCAAGGATGAAGGAAGCTTTCCCAGCTGAAATCCCTTGAATAGTGGATCTACTCCCTTGATTGGTGGATCTTCTCCCTTGATTAGTGGAACACATTCCTCGATTTTCTCAATCATTGGAGTTCCACAATTTGTGCCGCAATTCCATGATATCTTGTTGACTTATTATTTATTATAGATCCTCTAGTAGTAGGGAAAAAGTCCCAAAATTATCTCCTCCTCCAACTCTTCATAATCTGCCCAATATTCTCATAATATTCCACAAAAAATAAATAATATTAGGCACAAATATTCAGTTATTCTTAAACCTTCCTAATGAATATATTAAAGTTAAAATTAAATTATCTAATGCAAAAAGAGAGGTTTAATGTGCTAAAGGATGGTCATAGTCCTTAATTTATGTTTTAAGTTAGAGACATGGGCCTTAATTTATGTCTAATTTAGAGGCCCATCAGTTAGATATGTGGTATTGTGTAGATATTGTACTATGTGCATAATGGATATGTAGTGTTGTGCGCATATGGTGTTTTGCACATGTTGGATATGCAGTGTTGTGTACAGATGATTTTATGTACATGTTGGATATGAAATGCTATGTACAAGTGGTGTTGTGTGCATGTTGTACATGTGGTGCTATGTACATATGGTGTGGTGTGCATGATCATACAAATGGTTTTGTATGCATGTGATGATTTTGTACATGTTGTACAAGTGGTGCTATGTGCAGGTGGTGTTGTGTACATATGGTGTCATGTACATATCATGCGTGTGGTACTGTGTATATATGGTGTTGTGTACATGTTGTAGAATGGTGTAGTGTACATATGGCATTGTGTACACGTTGTGCAGGTGGTGTCATGTACATGTGATGTGGTGCACAAGTTGTGTAGGTGGTGATTGGTACATGTGGTACTAGTGTATGTGTGGGAATGCGTGCATGTCGTACATGAATTTTTGTGGGCATGCGGTACTATGTATGTGCATTGTTTAGTCATGGTATCATGACATATGCATTCATTGTGTTGCACCCTAGACACGTATTTGTGTTGTATTGTACATTAGGTGTAGGTGTATGTATTTTTTTATGCACTAGATGTAGTCATATGTATTGTATTGTATACATTGAGTGTAGGTGTATGTGTTGTATGTCAAGTGTAGGTGAATGTATTGCATGGAGTTGTATGTCGTGTGTGGTCATATGTGTGTGATGCACACTATGTATATGTGCACCTAGTTGAGGAGAAGGCATCGGGTGTCTGTTGGGTGTGGCAATCGTTTTGGTGTGCGTCTGAAATCAGAACAAAGGCAGAAGTAAGGATCGATTAAAGGATAACTATCAATTTTTTATTTCAGATTTATTATACATTGGTTTATGATATCTTGGAGCCCAGTAGGCTACCAAACAAGATTGCACAATTTCTGGAGGGAAGGTTTGTTGCCCTCTAGAAATGCAGAATTTTCTTGGGGAAGCTTCACAGCCTACAACTGAACCAAGTCCGAGTGATCAGCCTATGAGGGGAGTGCATCAGGCTGTGATCGACAGGCTGCCTTTGTGTAAGAAAACATTGAATCTTGTGAACTTGACGAAGCGAGGCCAGCTATTGTGAAGGTTGGAAGGGAGGCTTCAAAATGAAGCTAAGGAAAATTTTTGGAGGGTGGTTGTAGCCACTACAACACAATGGAATTGCTCCAGCAAGAGGAAAAAATAATTTGGACCAATGAAAATTGTTGGAACAAATTTATTCTTCAACGACTCTCCTATTTTAAATTCATTTTTGTAATTATAAATAATAGTTTGTAGAATGGAGAAAGGTCTTCTCTTCTCTGCAATTATGAAATTCTTAAAAGCACTATTGTAATTGGGATTTAGAGTTGTAGGTGAGAGGAGAGTAAATGTCAAATCCAGGGGATAATTAAGGATTTTTTCTCTTGCATTCTAAACTATGTATGGAGAGGAGAGCTTACACTATTGTAGATTTTGTTTTAACATCATAGTTCAAGCATTGTAAAGTATTGTTGGAGATTAGAGCCAAAGAAATAGTTTCAATAAATTGGTATTTAAAATACAATTTTTTTTATATTGATTTCATTTTATAATGGGAGAAATGTGTCATTTTTATTCATATTGGTGCACTATTATCTGTGTGAGTAATTTTCCTGAATTATATTTATATCTACTCTTTTGTGTTGAATTCTGATTTATGAGTAACTATTTACTCAGAAATCAACCTTTTAATTTTGATTTAACAAACAATAATATTTTGTGAACTATTTCCTTATACTATTGTTTAATCATTAGAGTTTCTACTTTAATACTCATCGTCATTTTGTGAACTACTTCCTAAACATTGTTGATTAATTATTCATGTCAATAGATCTCTGAACATAATGTGTTTTGGTATTCATAATATCAGTTAATTGAACTACTTCAGTAACATGATATTCATTATCAACCGGACATATTTAAATCCCAATCATTTAATTACTTTTCTCTCGGTTGAGGTTAGATCTACATCTTCCTAATTGAGATATGCTTAGGATGTTTTTTTTTTCTTGTATTTTAGGATTAGTTTTCATTTAGATCTAATTATACATTCCCATAAGTCCTCTTATTAAAGAGGCAAACTTTAGTTGTGGCTTGGCTGAGCCCCAGATTAGCTTAAGGATCACTTTCTTACCTAAGCTCAACAAGAGGGCTAATCTAATGTCTCTTCTCTATTGGTATGCAAAAGACATACTTTCAGCCAGCAAAGATAGAGAGATGGTAACTGGACTTAGTTTAACCAGTCATAACCACCATTCCAAATAGAAAAGGCGCTACTTTAAGTTCCCAACTGGGTGGTCTCCCTTATAATGTTGAGACAAAGAATTTTAAGCCTACAAAATTTCATTATTTTTTATAATGATCTCTTCCTTTATCCCCTAATAGTTTACCCAAGGCTAGGAATCCTTATGCCATCCCTGCTTAGGTCGAAGGTGGTGGTTTTGGCTAGAGTTAGAAGGAATTTTAAGAAACCTCTTGTCTTCCATGTTGTTTATCCTCTTCTTATACATAATTTACCTAGTCCTAGCCTTGTTTTCAAGTGGAGAAGCTTTCCCAAATGTGGTGGATAGGATAGGGTGTATTTCCTTTAATATTGAGATTGTATGTTGTAAACTACCTTTGGATCTATTCTATTTTCCTACACGACATTTTAGAGATACTACAACCCAAAGTCTCACGTCAACATAACATAATAGGGGTGAAGAGAGTTTTGACTATGAGTTTATTTTTATCCCTTATTCAAATATCCTTTAACTATATGCTTTGCATCCTCCATTTGTCCTTTTCTCAATGTTGTAATCCTAGTTTATCTTGTGATGGATATTGATTCCTAGATATTTGTAAAAAGGAAATTTCTCCAAGCTATCATTGTCATATATGAAAGTATCATATGTAATATTTTTGGATTTAATTGTCATGAATTTTGTTTTGTTAGTATTAATAGTCATACCCATCTTGGCACAAAAATCATGGAGGCTTCTTAGTTGCTCATCAAGATTGTAACAAATCCTAGCCAAAAGAATAATATCAACAACATAAAATAGAAGAGCTAAGGCTATACCACTTAGAATGGGGCCAATACAACTTACATCTTCCAGACATTTTTCTAGCTTATCAATGTATATTCCAAAATAGGTTGGGAACAAGAGACACTCTTGCTTGACTTTGATATTATAGCTAATTTATTTTTACCAGCCATTAGTATTCCTAAGCTTGGAAATAAATTCTCATACAACCTTGTCAGAACAACCCTCAACTCAAGAGGAACCATGATCTCCTCCAACCTATTCCATACATTTTTCTCTCCCCCTATCGTCTCATCTATATGTAGGGTGCAATGTGCACCCCACACAACCAATGTGTGTCACAATTGTTCACCTAGTCTACTCTTCATTTTCTAGCCAATGTCTTGTCTTGCTAACACGCATGCTACCCGTCAATTTGTTGATTTCTCTCATCATCACTCTGGGCTTGAATAATGTATCATCTAACTATCATGTGGGTGTGATTCATTCTTCCCAACTAGTCTTGTTTTCACACTCATATTGGCTAACCTATTATCTGTATAACATGTGGGTGTAATTCATTCTATTTGGCCTATCTCATCACCATGCTCATCTCGACTCTTCCCAACTAGATCACCAATTGTTTCTAGATTACATGATCACAAGTTTGTGTAACCCAACTAGGTTTTTTCTACAAGTGAGAGTACTCCATCCAACTCATCACAAGTATGGAATGATCATACATACATGTGCCTAGCAAATTCATTTGGCCCATCTCGACATGGGATCTCACTCAACTTGTCCTGATATTCGTATAAGTGAGATCAACCTCATGGTAAGTTTATGGGCACTCTCCCATCCCCCAAAATCACCTAACTCAGTCCATGTCATCTCAGTTGGCCCATCACCATCACACAATGGTGGAAACAACAAATTGGGCATTTCACTACACAAACCCATGCATGATATAACTACACATCTAGGTGCACCCATGCCATGTGATATCACATCATAAGTAGGTCATGGATGACAACTCATGTCACTATCTTATATCACTAAGATGTCACGCGAGTGTTTCCAAGGAAATGAAGCCCCAAAATCACATATGTGAAACCAACCCAAGATGCCTATCACTAATATGGTCAAATGTACTAATGTTCCTTGTATGTTTCAAATATTGTGGGTCTTACATTGTTATAGCTCAGAATTCCACCCCTTAGGTTCTATGAGAAAAGCACAATCCTTTCCAAGTAAATGGGTCAAATTGTGATTAGTGGAACATTAACATAAGTGGACTTTTGAGGGTTCAATTCTCTTAGCCAACTGTAGGTTTGAAGCAAAAATATTATCAACACCCTTTGTTAGTGTTCAGGTCCAACCCCTAAGGTCTGGGAGAAAATCACAACCATTGCCCAAGTCAAAGCATTGTGCTTTTCTCCTAAACTCTAAGGGTTGTATTTTTGAGCTATAATGTACACCCTCCCCCACTTAAATTCATTACAATACCTATCAATCGCCAAACAACAGCTCAACCACCATGTCACCAAAAGAGGTTTTAGTACGTTAAGCTATAATTATTAATGTATCATCACACCTTTACAAAAAATCTAACTCCAGGATTGAAACAAAAGTCTTATCAACACCCTTTGTTAGTGTTGAGGTCCAACGCCTAAGGCCTGGGAGAAAATCACAACCCTTTCAAAGTCAAAGGGTTATTCTTTTCTCCTAGACTCTAGGGGTTGGATTTTTGAGCTATAATGTACACCCTCCCCCAATTAAATTCATTACACTAGCTATCAATCCACAAAAAAAAACTCATCCACCATGTCACTAAAATAGGCTTTAGTACCTTAATTCCTAATTATTGATGTATCATCACACCTTTACTCCAAATAAAATACTACATGCATCCATGTTATGTACCCCCTATGTCTCCAACTAATGGGGTAGTTAATCTAATTATCACACCAAAATGACAAGATATCACTTCCTCATGCAAGTTCCACCATTTCCTATAGTGTCCCTTGAAACATCCTCAAAATCATCCAAGCTCACCTTAGCTACCTCCATGACAACAACAATGACCCACCACCATCCTCTCAATAGTGATTCATAATACCATGAATCAATGTAAAGGAAGCATGGGGTAGCCCCTATGACTACCATCCTGATCTCCATCACATATCGACTCTACTATTCTCAGTAAAGTTCCTCCATACATCTAAAACATATACATCAATAAATTATTATAAGAACCAATCTTGTAGTTTTATTCTTCTACAAATCATTCCAACTCAGTGTCATATGACCACTCACCCTCTCTAGGTCCCCATGCAATAATTCCAATATCCTTTGTAACACGATTGTACAAAGGTTATAGAGTATCCACATTGTAATATAGGGTCACAAGTGACTCATCCACTTTATATATTAAATAATTTGGAAATACCACCATCACTTCAACCTCTCCTTGATCTAGGACCCTCTCTTGAGACCTCTCAGCCAACTCTACAAGTATTCCTATATGTTGTACTAGTCCATACACAACACATAGGAACTTATCTTCTAAGTCTCAAATCCTTTCCTCATGAACTGAAGAAGCCTATATAATAATATTTAAATATATTATCCTCATAGAAAATCCATCACTCATGTGTATGGATGTTTTCCAACTTGTATTTCAGCATTACTTCTCAGAGTAGTCACCATCACTAGTGACAAGCTAAAAAATATCATCAAACGATCCATGTAAAAAATCGTAATGGCCAATGTTGATGTTAGAAACGCCAATCCTAATACCATATCATAGCAATACAATTGAATGATAATAAGTATCATCTTACCCTACCACTCGACTAATATTATCAACAAAAAAATGTTCATACTAACCACCTTATGCTTAGCTAAGTTGACATCCTTGAAGTAAGTTTGCACAAGCTCAAGACACAACCCAAGCTTTCTTGTAACATCCTCCCTAATGTTGGGTTGTGTTATATTCATTCCACGACTAAACTACATAGTGAACTGGGGGGTTACAAGGGGGGTGGAGCCACCCCTTCGTTGCACCGATTGTATAGCGGGGGGGTGGCAGCCCCCCTTGTCTAGGGGGTTTGAGTGGGAGAGGTAGCCCCCCTCTATGGGGTCCGGGGCAGCACCCCGAGAAAAAAAAAATTTGGACCCTATATTAGGTTGGGTGAACCTACTTATGGTTTTTAGTCCATGGTATTGGATGCTTCGACATGTATAAATATGTATTGTAACATTGAAAGGAACATAATGAAAAATCAAGCTGGTAGTCCGGATTTTGGGATCCAGGGGAAAATCTCTGTGTATATGTGTTTTATGTGTTATGCTCTCACATTGTTTATTTTATGTGTTTTAGAATTCGTATGCAGGGAATTTTTGTACAGGGTTAAAACCTACATTTGGTTTTAGAGATTTTTTGGCTTCAACGGGACACCTTTGTTACTGAGGGGTTTCGCTTGGGCCTGTGGTAGACCCTATTCAGTGGGAGATCTACTAGATCAATTCTAGTGGTGAAAGAAGATGGCGAGCGGTGGAAAGATAGAGATCGAGAAATTTAATGGTCAGAGTTTTGAGTTGTGGAAACTCAAGTTGGAGGATCTGTTGTTGGATAAAGATCAGTGGATCATGGTAGATCTGGGTACTAAACCAATGGGTGTGTCCGATGAAGAATGGAAGAAGTTGGATCAGAAGGAAAAGAGCACAATACAATTGTGTGTCTCAGATTTAGTATTGTTGAATGTATCAGGGGAAGCTACGGCAAAGGCTTTGTGGGACAAGTTAGGGACTTTGTACCAATCTAAGTCTCTGGTGAATAAATTGTTCTTGCGAAAAAAATTGTATAACCTGAGGATGAAAGATGGGGACTCGAAAAAATCTGGACCATATATTAGATGCTTCGGCATGTATAAATATGTATTGTAACATTGAAAGGAACATAATGAAAAATCAAGCTAGTAGTCCCAATTTTGGGATCCAGGGGAAAATCTCTATGTATATGTGTTTTTTATTTGTTATGGTCTCGCATTGTTTATTTTCTGTGTTTTAGAATTCGTATGCAGGTAATTTCTGTACAGGGTTATAACCTACACCTAATACATTTATGACTTGATTTTCTATCAATCATAGAAAACACTTCTTTCTATTCACTTCTCCACTATCATAACTCAAATGGGAACCCGATGAGTATGATGGAGGATCAGGTGTGCTCCTACAGCCACTCCCAAAACCAACATCACTCAAACAAATGGCTTCTATTCCTACTTTTAAAGCTGATTATTTATTCTTTAATTGAAATTCCCTCATGCAATGTTCCTTATCGCATATCCAACATCATATGGTATTTTTCTCTTTCGAGGCATCTAATTATTTTGACTTACTATATTTTGATACCTTTGACTTCCTATTATAAAGAATTTGGTATCTATAGATAAATACTAATTCCCTAGATAAGTAGCCATATCTAGAACAACAACTTAAAGCACTTTAACCCTTTTCTATAAACAATAGATAAGACAAAGAGAATGAGAGGAACTACTTGTACTTTCACTTTCCTCTTGTCTCCTTTGCATAGGTCTTGTCACTCCTTCTCGTACTTAATGTCTAGTCAATTCAGTGTCCTAAATTTCTCTACATAAGTTATCAATACAGGTATCATAAACTGATGAAGTGTGGTGCACTATATGTGCTTAGTTAACCTTTTTCTTACTTCGTAGTTTTATAGTTTATGTTGTTTTTGGGGGGTTTGTTTCTTATGCTTAAGGAAATTAATCTAAGAAAGAAAAGTTATGCTTCTAGATGAAAATCTATAGATGTTAATGGAAAACTAAAGCTAATGACTTTTAATGTTAAAATATAATTTCTAAAGAAGGGAGAAAAGGAAATGAACATTAGATAAAAACAAATCAAAACTTTGAATAGTTAGATTAATCTAAGCCGACGAAATGTTTATGAAATGAAGAAAAAACTGAAAATGAAATTCAACTGAAAGATTAAGACTGAAAGTGAAATTGCAACTAATCTATTATAATAGCTAAATGAAGTGTTTTATCACTTTGCTATACAATTTTGGGAGAACTACCTCCTTGTGATAGCATTTGGAGGGATTCAATACTTCATTGTTCTAAAACTAAAAATGAAATTGTAATAAAATTAAATATAAAACATGTAAAGGAAAAATAATCTACTGTGTGCTCTAATGTTCCAAGCACCAATTGGAAAATAGGAGGACTACTTTCTTGGACTATTTTGCTAAGCATAGATTACACAGTTAGTTATGCTAATTTGAAATGGAAAGCAAATACAAAACATGTAAAGGAAAACTAATCTACTATGTGCTCTAATGCTCCAAGCACCAATTGGAAAATAGGAGGACTGCTTTCTTGGACTATTTTTCTAAGCATAGATTACACAGTTAGATAAATCTACAATCAATTGGTTGAACACACTTGCATGACTTAAAGTTGCATGAATGGAAAATCTAAACTTGAAAACTTGAAAACAATCATAAACATAAAATGACATACTTGAATGAAATCAAAGCAAAACTACAAAAATAAAATCTATTCTACCTTACATTCTAATATGCTACATAACATCTACTTCACATCTCCTTCCATGTTGAGAACATCAAATCTTTATTCAAATTCTTCAAAATTACAAAAGCTTACAAATCTCTCCAAAACTTTTCAAAGCTACCAAATGAAGGAGAGAGATCTCCTATTTATACAAAAAGATGAGAATTCATATCATTAATGAGAGTCCATGAATCTATCCCTATACCTCTAGAGTTCTAATCAAAATAGGAAATGATAAGACACGTTTTCTTAGAGTTTCAATACAAGTAGGAAATGTGACACATACCCTCATGATCCCGTGATCCTCTCCACTAAAATTCGAATTTGGCCTTAGGATGCCACATAAAGGTCTTCAAGAAGCCTCCTTTTGACCTACACATGTCAACAATCTCATCCCACTTGTTAGGTATAAGCATATGCACATTATTTTCTAATTTTTAACCACAAATTCACCTAAAAATGCTAGGAATTAATAAATTTAGGAAAAACATAAACGTGACCCAATGATAATGAAAGTGAGATGAATGTAGTGACATGGTAGTGAAATGAAGGTGAAATGGAGGTGATATAATGGACATAATAGTGAAAGTGTAATGGAAGTGAATGACAATTTCAAGACCCAACACTTAACACGCTTGAGAAGTACCTGTAAACATCAACAGAAGACAAAGAACCAATAAAAGCAAAAGATCTATTGATTAAAAGTAAATGGAATCAGATACATTCACACATATAAGCATCATATATCAAGATAAGCATATGGAAAAAGGTGTAAATATTGTATTGAATAGAAGGAAGAATTACAACCATGAAGCTTAATTCGAAGACACTCCTCCATCTTTGGTTCCATCCAAATCACATCATAAGCATGAAAATATGTCAGCATAACAACACTTACAATAGTCTCAATTCTCAAACTAACATTATCTCCTTACAATTCATCAAATTCCAACTCCTAATCACTTAGATGAGTGCTCAATTTATAGGAAGATGGAGGAGGTTTTATCATCAATGACAGTATTGAATGGCCTTCCATACTTAGAATTAGTTCCATGGAAGAAGGAATGAGAGGATAGGAGGTATCTTAACTCATTCCTCATCCATTTTGTTTGGTTGTGTTATATTCTTTCCACGAATAGCCCACATAGTTAACGGGGGGGGGGGGGGCGCGGGCAGAGCCCCCCTTTGTTGCACCGATTGTGTAGCGAGGGGATGCGAGACCGTCATAGGGGGTTTGAGGTGTACCCATAACCCCATTTTATGGGGTCCTGGGCAACGCAACGAAAGTTTTTGGTTTTGGACCCTATGTTAGGTTGGGCAGACCCACCTATAGTTTTGTGCATCATTTTTGCACATGGTTTGGACGCGATGATTTTTCGGTCCATGGTATTGGATGCTTCGGCATGTATAAATATTTATTGTAACATTGAAAGGAACATAATGAAAAATTAAGCTGGTAGTATCGGTTTTGGGATCCAGGGGAAAATCTCTATGTATATGCATTTTATGTGTTATCCTCTCGCACTATTTATTTTCTATGTTTTAGAATTCGTACGCAGGTGATTTCTGTACGGGGTTAAAACCTAAATTTGGTATCAGAGCCAAGTTTTGGCTTCAAAGGGATGACTTTGTTGCTAAGGGGTTTCGTTCGAGCCTGTGGTATACCCTGTTCAGTTGGAGATCTGCGAGATCAATTCTGGTGGTGAAAGAAGATGGAAAGTAGTGGAAAGATAGAGATTGAGAAATTTAATGGTCAGAGTTTTGAGTTGTGGAAACTCAAGATGGAGGATCTATTGGTGGATAAATATTAGTGGATCGTGGTCAATTCGGGTACTAAACCAATGGGAGTGTCCGATGAAGAATGGAAAAAGTTGGATTGAAAGCCAAAGAGAAGAATACGATTATGTGTCTCATATTCGGTATTGCTGAATGTATCAGGGGAAGCTAGGGCGAAGGCTTTGTGGGACAAGTTAGGGACTTTTTACCAATCTAAGTCTCTAGTGAATAAACTGTTCCTGCAGAAAAAGATGTATAACCTGAGGATGAAAGATGGAGACTCGATGACAGAGCATCTGAATGCATTTAATAATGTGGTAAGTCAGTTAGCATCTGTTGATATTAAAATTTCAGAAGAAGATAAGTGCATCAGTTTGTTGTGTTCTCTACCAAATTTGTGGGATAGTCTAGTTATTGCAATAGGTATCAATGCAACTGCCTTGCATTTTGATGAAATAGTATCATCCTTGCTAACAAAGGAGATGAGACGAAAAAATATGGAGAGCCAAAATGGTGATTCCTTGTCTGTACGAGGACGGTCCCAGAACAGAAACAAAAATAACTCATCGAGTGGGAGATCTAAATCTAGAGGGAGATCTAAATCTCCAGGAAAACCTGTAAAGGTG
>APFE031243267.1:51815-113331 GCA_000404065.3 Pinus taeda
AATTTCCTTTTGAGCACATTTATTTCCTGCATGTTAGAACCTGCAACAAGCATGTCATCTACATACAATAACAATATAATATAGCTACCATCATTTTGCCTTTTGAGATAAAAGCAATGGTCAGAGTGACATCTAGTATAACCTTGTTCAAACATAAACCTGTCAAATTTTAGATACCACTGCCTTAGAGCCTGTCTTAAGCAATACAAGCTCTTCTTCAACCTGCACACTAGTTTCTCCTTCACTTTTACCTCATATCCTTGTGGTTTCTGCATATATATCTCTTCCTCCAAATCCACATGGAGAAATGTTGTCTTTACATCTAACTGCTCAAGATGTAAATCTTCAGCAACTACTAGACTTAGAATAGTTATGATTGAATTCATTTTCACAACAGGAGAAAATATCTCATCAAAGTCTATACCCTTTTTCAGTGCAAACCCTTTCACCACAAGTCTAGCTTTATACCTTTTTCTACCTCCATCTTCTTCCTTCAACTTGTAAACCCATTTATTATGCAATGTTGTTTTACCTACAGGAAGCCTGACTAAGTCCCAAGTTTGGTTATGTGCTAAGGAGTCCATCTCTTCTTTCATGGCTTGCTCTCACTTCTTCCTGGTTTCTACTTGCACTGCTTCTTCATAACATTCTAGTTCACCAGAATCAGTCAACAATATATAATATAATGAAGGAGAGTATCGTTCAAAGGGTCTACTTATCCTGGTAGATCTTCTAACACCACTTTCAGGTGTTTTAGGTGCTTGTTGCTGTTTTGGTTGTTGTTCTAGCTATTGATCATTATGATTTTTAGACACCATCACTTTTCCTGTGATATCGTCAAGCACTGTGTATTCTCTGTTTCCTTTTTCCTGCTTCTTTTCTTATAGTTGATCCTTATACAAAACCTTTTCATTGAATAAGACATCTCTGCTCCTAATGATTTTATGTTTTTCATAATCATAAAAGCGATAACCAAAATCATTAACACCATATCCAATAAAGGTACATTTCTTTGATTTTACCTCAAGCTTTGTTCTATTTTCTTTGTTAATGTGGATAAAGGCTTCACAACCAAAAGTCTTTAAAAAAGAGTAGTTTACCTTTTTACTTATCCATGCCTCCTCTGTAATACCACCATCCAAGGAACTTGAAGGCGCTCTATTTATTAGATAAGCAGCAGTATCTATAGTATCTGCCCAAAATTGTAAAGGCAATCCTGCATGCAGTCTCATGCACCTTGCACGCTCCATGATTGTCCTATTCATCCTTTATGACACACCATTTTCTTGTGGTGTTCCTGGAACTATCTTCTCTCTACGAATTCCATTCTTTAAACAATACCTATCAAACTCTTTGCTACAATATTCACCTCCATTATTTGATCTGAGACACTTCAACCTTTTTCCTGGCTCATTTTCAACCAAAGCTTTACATTTCTTGAAAGTATCAAATACATCAGATTTATTTCGAATACAATAAATCTAGGTTTTCTGGTTGCATCATCAATAAAAGTAACATAAGAACGAGAGCCACCAAGAGATGATACATGAGTAGGTCCCCATACATCTTTATGCACAAGCTCTAATTTTTTGCTCTTCTTTTCTTTCCCAACTCTAAGGAATCTGAATCTCTTATGTTTTCCATAAACACAATTCTCACAAAATTTTATATCAACATGCTTCAAACCTAGCAACAAATTTCTTGAGTGAATAATCTGCATCCCCTTCTCACTCATGTGCCCGAGCCTATGATGCCACAATGCCATATCCTCTCTTGTAGAGGTTAAAGCATTAACAGAAATAGAAATACCATTGCATAAGTACAATGTACCAACCTTTTCTCCTTTCACTATTACTAGGGATCCTTTAGTGACCTTTTAGGCTTTATCTGTGAAAGTAGTTATGCAACCTTCACCTCCAAACTGCTCTGTTGAAATCAAATTTTTCTTCAGATCTGGAACATGCCTTACCTCCTTCAATAGCCATTGATTTCCATTTTGTTGTTTTAAGAAAATTGTATCCATTTCAATGATTTTATAGGGTTTATCATCACCCAATCGAACCTATCCAAAATCTCCTTGAACATAATCATAAAAATGTTTCCTATCAGGTGTGGCATGGAATGAGGCCCCTGAATCTACCACCCAGGCATCAATAATATTTTCTAATGAAAGAATCAAATCATCTTGCAACACATCTCCCGTTACATTTGCTTCATGATTAGTTTCTTGTTGCGCGTCTCCTTCTTTTCCCTTCCAAGACTTACAATATTTCTTCAGGTGTCCTTTCTTCCCACATTTCCAGCACACTAAACCTAAGCTGGACTTGGATCTGCCTTTTCTTGACTTACTGCGATATCCTGGGCTCTTTCCTCTTTCCATTATTCTTCCCCTAGTCTCTGCAGTCAGAGCATTACCGAATGTCTCATCAGAGCTTTTCCGTTGCATTTCCTCGCTAAGGATTGCACCGACAACATCATCAAACTTTAAAGTACTAGATCCAGAGACAGAGTTACTAATGGCCATAACTAAACCATTCCAAGTTTCTGGCAATGAGCACAGAAATAACAGAGCCCTAACTTCATCATCAAAATTTACCCCTACAGAACTTAACAGACTTGTAACTGTATTAAAATCATTTAAATGATCAGCAACAGATCCACCTTCTGACATCTTCATATTAAATAAACGCTTCATCAGAAATACCTTATTTGAGGCCAAGGGTTTTTCATATATTTTGGCCAATGTTGACATTAAACCCTCTATTGTCGTTTCCTTTGAAATATTAAATGATACCAATGCCGCTAGGCACAACCATATTGTTCCAAGTGCCTTTCTGTCAAGAATATACCATTCTATGTTTGTCATACTCGTCGGCTTCGTTGTCTTTCCTCTCAATGGTAGGTACAGGTCTCTCTGATATGGATAATCTTCCATTTGCATCTTCCACAGTTGGTAGTTTTAGCCGCTAAATTTTTTGACCCTAAACCTACCATCTTCTACCATTTCTCCCACTCGAACCAGGAACCCTTCTCTACTACAAGTTTATTAGCCAAATAGACCTTTGGCTCTGATACCAGTTGTTAGAAAATTATATATTACAGAGCAATGGAACACATAAAATATTGCAGAAATATAAACACAGAAAATGCACAAAACAAGAGACACAGATATACATGGTTCACCCAGTTTGGGCTACATCCACAGAGAAACAACCAATCCTTCCTTTTATATTATCCAACAAACTGAAGAGATACAACCTACAATAGATCCGCTATAACAACCTCTTCACTCTCAATCTCCTCTCTCTTCCTCACTCAGAATACAAAGATATACATAGATGCAATACAATTCCCTCATATTTAGTGAGGAGTTGTCTTCTAGGGAAAAAAACCCTAAATTAAACATAACTTCTACCATCAGATCATCCCCCTAATGAATGGCTCAGATTGACTAGAAATTACTAGACTTTTACAAGGCAATTTTACATCTATTTTTAGCTTCGGGGGTGCTTCCCAGGAACCCCTGTTGGGGGACCGTTGGCCCCCGGATCCCCCAGTCGGGGGGGATCGGTCCCCCCGAACCCCCACAGGGGGGACAAGTCCCCCCCACACCCCGCCCCCCCCGCGTGGAGGGGTGTACAATCTTCCTGGGGTATACATCCGGCTGAGACATTTGAATATAGAAGATAATCAGGCTCCACACCCAACAACAAGTGTGACTCAGGTTTGGTAGTAAACATCGAAGAGGTTGTAACAGAAGATTCTATTGTAGCCGTAACAGATAGTATGGTCTGGGATGTTGACTCTGCCATAGTCAAATGTCCAAATAAGTTTCCTAACGAATCAATAAGTGTCTCAAAGTAATCAAGATCAAAAGGAGCAGTGAAATGATGAGTATGAGGATACAGATAAAGTCCAGTTCCATAACGGAATGTAGTTCTAGGTGATTCTACCTCAAGTTCCTCTTCTATTGAAATCAAACCTAGTGGAAGAATTTCATCGTCTGGTTTGTAATAGATTTATGGTTGTTGCTGAGGTAAAGAGGAGGTCTCGACAGTTACAGATGTCTGAGGATCTATCGATGGATATTCTTCTGGTAAGGTAACAACTTCTGATTGTTCCACCTCAAGATCCAAATGTTCTGGTAAAATAACAAGTTCAAGTTGGGCTTCATGAACAACTTCTGGTTCAGAAGTAACTTTCGATTGAGCATTGATGGGTTCAGGATCCAATTCCAGTTGAATAGGTTTAGGTTCAAATGTAATTCTTGTTGAACAACTTCGGATTGCGAATCAACTTGTTGCTTAACAACTTGGGTTAACGTTTCACTAGATTCAGTTCTATTTTCCTCAGGTAATTGTGGAGATTCCACTTCAATAATAGATGTACCAATAACCTAGGAGAAACTGGGGTCATAGTACTTACCGATATAGGTGTTTTTGGCAATTCAAATGAAGAACCAGATGCTTGTGAAGTACTAGATCCAGTCAAACGAGACCGTTTTGACCAAATAGGTGTAGCTTCGGGTGGTAAATGTGGTTTACTCGTTGCTCTACGTGAACGATGGGGTAAGGGTTAATTTTCCTCCACAATTGCTAATTGATTTTATTACAAAAAAGAAATAAACAAAAGTGGGTAAGCTAGGCAAAAGGTTTACCAAAAAACTATGAACTGCAGAATACCTCCTGGAGAACCAAGAAGTATGGGCAGGAAATCTCCTCGAATGATGTGTTCGATGTATCATAGTGTACAAGGCAGCCAACTCGATTACCTAGGTGTGGATAGCAACCTAGTGTTGTCCTCCCATATATACCCGAAAGCACATGGAGGCCCAATCTGTATTAGCATTGTCTAATGAAAAACCGCACAGTGAGAGCATTCCCACATACTTTATGTACTATAACACCACCCTATATACCCAAAGGTATGTGGACGAGCTATGATATACTCATGTACATGGAATGATATATCACACTCAGGATGTATTGCAGAAAAGTTAGCGACAACTGTTATGTTTTACAACTTCGGAACATGTCTCTAGCCTAGATCCTCTAAATGTTATTCATTAGGTGGCAATGCTCCATTAGGTAAATTGAGGTTAATTTTAAGTTGATCATGATTAAGAATTTACATTACAAGGTTCACCATGTGATGTATTTTCAATTACTAGAATGCAACTAATATGATAAGCATTCTTTTCATTCAATTTAACAATGAAAATCTTAGCTAATAGGGATAGAGCAATTAGACTTCTTTCAATCAAAGAGAAAAGAGCACAATCTAATGAAATTTCCCTAAACTATTCCTATGAGCACACACAAACTTTTTCAATGCATGATGCAAGTTTTTCTTTTCAATTCCCTTAATGTTATCATGAACAAAAGGAAACTAATGCACATACAATCAATCAATATTTTTACAAGAACGAAGACTTTACAATAGTTCTGTTTCGAAGGAAAAGAAAACTTTTACGATGCTTTCTTTCAAACAAAGATTAATCAAATATAATCTAACTTTGATGATAAATCGATAATGACAAAGAAATGATTTATGAAACATTAATCAATCAAGTCAAAGTAGGGCTAGCAAAGGAGATACAATCTTGATTTCAGAGACATGACACTCATTGATTATTCAGCAAGCAATCAAACAGAAGAAATTAGGTGAAAAACCCTATCCAAAGGTGTAAAATTGACCCAAGGAGGATCAACACAGCCTTGAATGGGAGATAGTGCACTTCAGAGAACTGTCCCTAAGGCAAGGGTGCTCTGCAACGCACTATGTCCCTCACAAACCTGTGCTGGTGACAGTAATCCATTTCAAGAGGCAACTAAACACATTTTTTGACCAAAATTCACTTGAACAAGGATGAAATACAATCAATCAAAGGCAGTAAGTTCTGCTAGAGTGTCTTAGGATGTGGATATGCTACTTGGAATGATGATCGTTTCCCAGTAGAGTGGCCAATTTGTTATGAATAATTTAGTATCTACGATAAATACTAATTCCCTAGATAAGTAGCCATATCTAGAACAACAGTTTAAAGAAATTTAACCTTTTTCTATAAACAATAGATAAGAAAAAGAGAATGAGAGTACCTACTTGTACTTTTGCTTTCTTATTGTCTCCTTTGTATCAGTCCTCTTGCTCCTTCCCATACTTAACATGCTTGAGAAGTACTTTAAACATCAACAGAAGACAAAGAACCAATCAAAGGAAAAGATCTATTGATTACAAGTAAATGGAATCAGATACATTCACACATATAAGCATCATATATCAAGATAATTACAACCATGAAGCCTGATTCGAAGTCACTCCTCCAGCTTTGGTTCCATCCACATCACATCATAAGCATGACAATTTGGAAGCATAACAACACTTACAACAGTCTCAATTCTCAAACTAACATTATCTCTTCACAATTCATCCAATTCCAACCCCCGATCACTTAGACGAGTGCTCAATTTATAGGAAGATGGAGGATATTTTTTCATCAATGAGGGGATTGAATGGCCTTCCATACTTAGAATTAGTTCCATGGAGGAAGGGATGAGAGGGTAAGAGGTATCTTAACTCATTCCTCATCCATTTTCGAGCTCATAGGAGATGATAAGTGTGACAGTCTTCTAGAAGGATCTACAAGATAAGAATATTCCCCAAACCCTACATGAATTTCTCTTAAACTTGTCCAACGCAGGTCAAAGAGGGCCTAAGTGCTCTACAGAGCACCCTGGCATGGACTTAATTGCTCTGAAGCACACCCTTGCATGGGCCTACCTGCACTGGTCCCTCTAGAGGTCATTTCAGGATGTCTTCAGGCCATGAAACTGTTTGGGAAGGAGGCATTCAAAAGGTTTACTTGTTTGGGGCATGTAGCAACTGAAATTAGGGTTTGATAATCCCTAAAACATTGATCTGGATGATGCGAGTGGTGTCCCCAAATGGATATGTAACACTTCCCCATGTCATTCTTCTTCATTTCCTTATCACCAAGCTATGTATCACTAATCTTTGGACCAAAATTTCCCTCACCTCTATAATCTAAAAACTTATGAATAACAATAATGGAAACCACATTAGCTTGAACATTCGATTGTCACAACCCATTTTGTGCCCATGATTGTAGTCCATTCTTGAAATGGAATAATTTGTGATCCTCGTACATGTGCTTGATCTCCAACATAAGTAGCAAGAGTTATTTGATTTATATCTTGATCTTCCCTATGTCCTTTAAAAAAATCAATTGATTTAGAGCCACCCAATACTAACTTCCTAGCCTAAAGTGTACATACAAAGAAAACTTCATCTCTTACCATGGAATTATCTTATCTATGACATGTCCATTTTAAATGTCTTATACTTACTTTCTCCATCAAAAATTTGTATTTCCTATTAGAAACATAGCAACAATATTCTCCTTGGACTCATCTCAACATACACCCACCCAATCCAAGTATTTCTCCATATCCAAACAGAATTTCCCCAACAACTTTGAAATTCTTATCCCATCATTTGGTTCAAGTTATCTCACATTGATATTCATTGTTATGCTATATGATCCTTTCCAAATAAAATTTCTCATGATGGTGGTCAAATCATCATGATATTGTAACTTATGTTGGAGAATTTCTAACTCACTTTCCACATCCTTCAACCTTTCTTCCATCATGTCAGATCTCCATTCATAGTTTAGTTTATATCTAACCAAGTGACCTAAAAGCATTTAAACATTTTTCAAATTTTCCTTCATCCTAGGGTTCTTTGGATATCTATTTTTGTCACTACTTTCCTGTTGTGAACCTATCATGAGTGCACAAGAACCGATCACTCCAAGAATCCAAATACTATGGTCGCAACTACAATGATATATTCCCCATATATCCTTCTCCACAGAACAATAATGAAGAGCACCATTAAACTCTCTCAAAACACCTACTAGATAATATACAAAGGAATAAGTCTCCACATCTATGAATGGTACCAATTATAATATTTGTGATCTTATGCTTTGATACCACCTATCATGACCCAAACAATAAATGGATGGTTTTAGGTGCACCATGAATTCTATGTTGCAAATAGTGTTTTCATTGATGAAAAAAAGTGTCATTGATGTCAAAGTGGATTTCCAAGGAAGCAACGGTTTCATTCATGAATTAAAGGAAGTATTATGATAGTTGGGTCTATTTCATGCCCTCATCAACATAAGTCAAAGAGGTTTCAATTTTATTGAGTTTTTTTTATGAGATTATGATGTCTTAATGATCCTATTGATGGTATTATCGTATAGTCCTCATAAAGACCTTTCCAGCAATATATCACACTATGAAAAACTCCTCCATGATGAGAAGTTATATCCATTTTAAGATTAGCATTAGACAAAGGACCCAAACTATAAGGAAAACCCCAAAATCACAAAATTTGTTAAACAATGCACATATTCTGGGAAGATCCATGATTCATTAGTTAAACATATGGTAGGAAACAACCAAACATGCATGAATTTTAACAAGGTTAAAGGTTGAGCATCTTTTTCGAATCTGATGACTACAATAGTTGGATGAGGAACCTGAAAGGAAAATGTCATTACAACATGAACAAAGTTTAACTATGGTCACTAGCCTGCCCTACAATGACACCAAGTGGCTATTGGTTGGATGGCATGACATTGACATTTCCCCTACACATTTATTTATGGCGTGGAAGCAAAGATGACATGATGCAATTTGGTTGGTCAAATAGGGTGAAATCGGTAGGATTACATGTCATCTCTATTGACTACCATGTGGAAGGTAAAAACGACATTTTTTGGTTAGTTAAATGGTCAAAAATGGGTGACATGTAGCACCCCTCACAGTCTGCCACACGACATGATGATGTCTGCATGAAAACCACCATGGACCCTTAGGACAGGGTCACATGGCATGTCCATATGGCCAAACAAAAGGGGTTGAGCGCTAATATCAATGAGTTCACACGATTACATTCACATCGTCAACATCATGCAAGGGTTAAGCTCCAAGTTATGTAACAATGTGTTTTTGAATGATGGTTACATTGGAGCACTAATCGGCCTCGAGATCAACCCTATAAGCCCCGAGAACACATAAATGTTTAATAAATTCAATTATGGAAATGTAAGCACAATTAATTGGCTAAGAAATGGAACACATATTTCAAATATTTGGGGAGGATATTGCTTAGTAAATTGGAGGAAATTGGTTATTTAATGAAAATCATGGGATGACTAGTAGGCTTTAAATGGAGTTTATTTCATATTTATAAAGTTAGAGGAAGTGCACAGGCTTCCCCAAAAATGGAGCACAATCACATACTACTCTTAGGAAAGTCCACAAGAAAAAAAGAATTGTGTTGGTAGGGAAATTCACCAAACTTGCAATTAAAATCAGATAGTGGTAACAATAAGGAAGGGAGAGGGCTCAAAGGAAAGTCGAGCATAATGGGAAAAAACAAGTTGAGTTGAGGAATAGTGCTATATTTAGAAGAGAATTATGAAGAGAAACAACAAAAATTCAAGCAGAGTATATTATTGTTGATTGATAGTGTGGAAGGATAAGCTCACTAGTAAGGATTGCTAGGAGAAACATGTTTTTGGGTGTCAGCATTGGAAGAACATAGTGGTCATATCTCAAGTGAAGGGAAAAGGGTCTTTGGAATCCCCGTTTAGGTGGATAGCATGTTTGGTTTGGATTCCTAGTTATAGAGTGTCCATGGAGTCTTTTGATGTTGGGTTGCAGACCTAACAATTTTTTTCAATGACATCTAAACTACAAGTTTAGGTTGGAGCTACTAATGGTATTGTTGCCAATATATAAAGGGTGGAGACGGTGATGCATTTGGAATCCCTAAGTTTGTAGACTAACTAGTTATTTCCTTTGATCACCCCTCCTAAAGCTTTGAATCTAGATTGCAGGTGGTTGACTACAAGATAGGCTATAGTGTAGTCATCCTAGGTTTGGGAGGAGATTTGAACTCCCAATATCATTTGCCATATTTTAATATAATACAAGATAAGTTGTTTAAATTATGCTTCTATGTTTTTACTTCATTGTTATGGATGAGCTATAGTATTTTAGCATGTATTACCATTAAAGAATTCATATGCTCTATGTGTGCTTGAGTTGTTATGGATGAATGAAATATATATTATATATAGGTGGAATTTATATGGGCCTCCTTCAACTTTATTGATTTATAATAATAAGTATGATGACCTATAAGTTTTATGAAAAATTACAATGGTTGGAGTTCTAGGGTGAACTCTGTGAAACCTGGAAAAACGTTTTTCATTGCTTGAAGTAATAAAAAATATTTGAAAGCCTTGAGTTGAGCCTTATCAAATTTGTGACAAAAACTCTGTTTCTGGAATGAATCTTGGCTATGCACAAGAATGTTTCTTTCACAAGGAAAAATAAGTACTGGTGTAAGAGAATAAACAAATAAAATCACTTTCAAATGGGTGTAACTAGTGCATAACATTGGTTTAACACGCATGGTTGGATTTGGGTTGAATGCACCGTCGTAATTGAGAGCACTTATATAATATGATGTGCATTCCTTCTTGGCTTATGTGGGTCAAGAAGTACTTTGGGTAGGGCTAGAATTCAGACCATGTGACTGTAAAAGTTGGGGAAAGACCCTGTTTGGTGCACTTAAGCGTGAAAACATCAATTGGGTGGGTTAATAAAAAATATAACAATTTTTTTATAATGAAAAAAAATTACAAAATAACACCAACCCACGTGATGTCCAGGCTAGCTACTTGGGGTTTGGGAGTGGTTAACAGCACATATCCAATTAGGGTCTGGAGACTTTATTAGAAATTTTGGGGTTGAATAGGTTGATGGTTGTGGGAGTTGCTAAGAGGTTGCACGTGGGCTCAGGCCCAAATAACCTTGGAAGTGTGGGGTTCAGGGCCTTGGGGGGTGTAAGTTAAGTCTATTCATGTTGTGGGCCCGAGGCCAAAATAAATTGATATAACATAAATTATTTACAAAACATGTTGCAAGGCCAATTAGTGGGGCGCATGTGGAGAGGTAATATGATAGGTTTCACATGGGATTAGTAATTACATGTGGCGTACATGTTGGCATATTTTGATGACATAGACCACCCCAAGTGTGGTGGGGTTACCACATCAGCACCACATGGGAGACCATGTGGGTGCCAAGTAGTGGTTCTTGTCATTAATTTTTAAAGAACTTGTAAAATGAGGAAATTTGATGACCTCATTTCCACGAACAAACTATGGATTTTGGGTTAAATGTAAGTGGCACCTTATGGTGCACAAATAAGTTGTATGTGGGTGTTATAGAATGGTATCAGAGAAGAATGTTCAACACTGGACCTCTTGAGACAAATTGGGACTTAAACATAGTGTGGCAATGTGTAGAAGCTCTACTACAAACTATAGTGTCTAGATATGAATGTTGTTATCTATTATTAAAGTATTTGACTTATGGATTGCATGTTGATTGCAATGATGTTTAATGACATTAAGTCATTTGATATGTGTACTTACTTACAACATGATGTTTCAGATATGATTACAACCATGTGCTTTTGATAGGGTATTAAGGCTATGATGAACATGTAGTTGTTCATATTAATGATTCGAGGACAATTATGTGTATGGAAACACATAAGAGAACACAAGGAGCGGTAAAAGAAACCTCTAAGAAGAGGCATAGGTAATCTAAGGAGGTACTTTCAAACCTCCTCTTACTATATGAGCAAGAAGTAAACCTCTATCATACTTAGTACTACAAAAGAAAAGTATAGTACAATTTGCTTGTCATGTTGTGAGCACAGGGGATTCGCTCAAGGAGCATTAACATACGGCGTGCATTCGTATTGGGGGATATATATTGAAGAAAAAATGACTTAATACATTGAGCATATAATAGGGGCTAAAGAGTTTTTATATTGGAAGGTATAAAAAATGGAGCTCAAAGTTAATGAAACAATATAAAGGGTTATAAAAAAATGTTAATGAAAAAATGGATACCTACAATATCTAGTTAAAGTAGGGATTTTTTAATTGGGAAGGTGTATTGGGTTCATATTGTTATGGGGTTAAATAATATGATTTTTAGAGGTATTTTCCAATATATAGTAAAATTACGAGTATTTCTTAATATGCCACAAATGCACACGATATGTCAGAGGTTCATTGAGTGAAACCCTGTGGTTGTGGGGGAGTATGAATTTGAAAGCTACTCTATTGGTTGTTCAACCAAATGCTAGAATTAACTATGAATATTCTGTGCTAATCAAAGTTGTGTGAAGCTGACAGACAATCCAACATTTCATGATAAGACAAAGCATATTAAGATCAATTACCACTACATTTATGATATGGTATAGAAGGGAGCAATGAGGCTCCACTATATCTCCATTAATGAACATATGACTCTCATTCTCAAAAAGCCTATGCCTCGAGAAAAGTTTATATACTTCAAAGGTAAGATTGGACATGTGGATAACTCCTCTATCAATGAGAAGGAGCATTAATGTGACATCAATAGGGGTATGGTTCAGATTGTTGGGTACAATAGGAGCATGACCCTGACTGTTAATGGATGGAAAACATGGTTATTGAATCAGTGGGAGGGAGCATTAATGTGACATCAATAGGGGTATGGTTCAGATTGTTGGAGACAATAGGAGCATGACCCTGGCTGTTAATGGATGGAAAATAGGGTTACTGATCAAAATGTTAGTGGCAACAAGAGCATGACCTAAATTGTTGATGAATAAAAAACATGGTTATGGCACTATTGGTGATAATAGGAGCATGACCAAGACTATTGTTGGGTGAACATTAGAGCTATGGCTCAAATTGTTGGTAATAAAAGGAGTATGGCCCATACTATTAATGTATGTACAAGGGTATGCCTTAGACTATTGGTGATAATAGGAGCATGACCAAGACTATTGTTGGGTGAACATTAGAGCTATGGCTCAAATTGTTGGTAATAAAAGGAGTATGACCCATACTATTAATGTATGTACAAGGGTATGCCTTAGACTATTGTTGACATTAGGAACATGACCTAGAATGTCAACGAATGGAGAATAAGGGTATGGCTTGGACTATTGTGACAACAACATGACCTGAATTGTTGATGAACGGACAACAAGGTTATAGCTCAGACTATTGGTGATGATGGATTGAAACCTTGTTTTTACTCTTTTAATGGAAAAAAAGAGACTTGGGATTGGGAAATTCCACCATACATTGATGTTCCTTGATATTTAAATATGAAAACAGCCTTTACTTATTTCTCTTTACTTAGGTTTACAAGAACAAAAATAGAAAAACTAATGAGTTTTTCAAAGAAAAATCGGTGCTGCACTTTGGGGAATCCTTTCCAAGAAAATGTTCTTGTTTTCCTAAACCATAACTTCTTCTTCACCATATCTAAGATTCTGAAACAATAGTCCATGAAACATGCTATTACATGCTATTTTTTTAATCTTATTAAAAATACAATATATATATTTTATTAAATCTTATTGAAAAGATTGCATGTATATTTTATTAAGAATTATTTTATGTATATTTTTAAGAAAGATTATACCTAAAATTATAAGTTACTTTAAGGAGTGAGATAAAGTTTTGAACTATATCTTCGAGGGCAATTTTTTTCTAATAATATATTTTCAAACCATGTAAATTTTTAGGAAAAAATTGATCTCTATATTTAATCTTATAAAGGGAAGTGAGTATACTCAACTGTTATTGGTAGAATTTTATTTAGATCAGTAAAATTAATTTCGTTTTTCAAAAAAACAAATTCCTTACTTAAGTCAAATAAACTTTTAAGTGGATTTACATTAACTTTAATCGATATACATGCGAATAATTCACGGACAGTCAAGGGTTCCTGTTGAACTTGAGGAATCATAACGAACAAAATTAAGGTGAAGCATCCATATAATCGTCCTGGTCATCAAGCTCCATAGAAATATTTTCAACTGGATTTTCATGGTTAATATTGTTGTTATCAGAAATGATTGTCTCAAATTCAGCTCTGCTGCGGCCCATATATTGGCTATTGTGGCTGTCATAAAGATGTGCAATCTTTTCCCAATCTTTACAAGAATGGATACTGATTGAATCTACAGTGCTTTGACCGGAATAGTCAATTGCAGAATCCCTTTGGCTAGGGCAGCCCATATAGCTGCTGTCGTAAAGATGTTCCATCCTTTCCTATTCTATAATAGTTAAATTGACATTGTTCCATCCTTTCCTTTTCCTTTGTCCAAGTGGATTGTGGATTCGATGTAGTTGTCGAAGATTAATTTCTTGAACTTGTCAATCTCGTCGTGGAAAAACCGTTTTCTGTCGGCAGCCAACGTGAGAAGGTGTTGATCTGTGAGGGGAATATAGGGTACCAATGTGGGAACCTCGTTTTCCTCATTGAAGAGAGGACGCCCTTGCTGGATGTGGAACAGAGCTCGTTTGACCGCTCGTTGTAGCGTGCTGCTGTACTTATCATATGGTCTTAAAATAAACACCGATAACAGCCTCGGGCTATCGTTTCCTTCTCCATTTTTGGCTGAAATGCTATTCTGTGCATCGTTGATAATGTTACGAAACACACGATTTACTCTTCTGTTTGGGGAAGTGGCCAGCATTATGTCGGACCACCCATTCTTCCCAAACAACCAGAGCAATTCTCTATGATTATATGCGTAATACCCAACATTTGGCATTTTTCCAAATCCGACCGTTTCTCCTTCAGCACCTGCAACTGCATCCCAAAACTCTTTCATCTCTTTATACGTTGTCTTTTCCCGATAACAGCCTAATATCTCGTTGGGTTTAGTCAGTATGTGCATCTGAAAACAACCCATTATCTTTATTTTTACACTACTCTCCTTCAGCCAATCTCACCATATCAATTGATTCTCGCTATGTCCTTATCGATCTCTCGCTCGTAATATAAGCGCGCAAAGCGGTGCTTTGCCATTTTAACATTTCGGCATGTGTAATCTTTTGTATAATTTTTTTTGAAATCAACTTCTTTTATTTTCTATGTGTCATTTTGTGCACCATATAATTAGATGTTAGATAATTAAATAAATTTAAAGCGTTATATCAATGGCAAGGAGAAGAGACACTGGCGAAATAAAACAAGGCTAAAAATGTTGTGTCTTCCCTTCAGTCCAGAGCAGAGCAGTGACAGAAACTGGAACGCCAGTACACTGACAGGAACTGAAACGCCAGTGCACTGGCAGGAACTGGAACGCACGCCAGTACACTGACAAGAACTGGAACGACAGTGCACTGGCAGGAACTGGAACGCCCGAGCAGAACAGTGACAGAAACTGGAACGCCAGTACACTGGCAGGAACTGGAACGCCAGTGCACTGGCAGGAACTGGAACGTGCCTCGTTGATTTTCAGTACATGATGGCCTGTGTCCCCGTGCCACCTGAGCTTATCGTTCCTATTCGGAAAAGTTTGCTTTCTCTTCCCCAAAGATCTCCTAGACTAGGGTATTCGGGCTTCGACGCCGGAAATCCAGCCCGCAGTTCAATTTCAGATCGGCTCGCGAACATTAATAAACACCTAATTCGTCATTCCGTTCAAGGCAAGCATATTCTCTTACAATAAGCATAATCTGTACTAGCTTTTCTTATTTTGTGTGGTTCGTCCTCTCTGTTTCATCTTTTTTCGCTGGTTAAAAATTTACTGTATTTCTGCAGAAGAGCTTGAAGCGAGGCTCGCTTCGACGACCTAATTTTTCTCAATGGCGACCACGCCGCTGAATCTAGAATGCAGAAAGTATGAAGCAAGATACCCGGAAGTGGACATGGCCGTCATGATTCAGGTCAAGAACATCGCAGACATGGGGGCCTACGTTTCCCTTCTGGAGTACAACAACATTGAGGGCATGATTTTGTTCTCCGAGCTCTCTCGTCGGCGTATTCATAGTGTTAGCAGTCTCATTAAGGTCGGCCGACAGGAGCCTGTGATGTTTCTGAGGGTCGACAAAGAGAAGGGTTATATCGACCTGAGCAAGCGCAGGGTTTCGGAGGAAGATATTCAGGCCTGCGAGGAGAGGTATAATAAGAGCAAGCTCAGGAAGATATTCAGGCCTGCGAGGAGAGGTAATCGCTCTTGTTTGATCGGTGCGGCGCGTTGATCCCCGCTTCCACATCTAACATGGTTGGGTGGGGAACTCCACGAGGTTCGATCTCTGGACGTTTGCCTTTAATTGGGCCCCTTTGTAATCATCCTTCATTTTTATGGTCTTAATTTGTTTCTTTTTAAACCCTAAACAAATAATTGGTCGATATAATCTTATAGAATATAAACCCTAATTATTACGTTGCTGTGGCAATTCAGTGTTTGCCCATTGGAAAGATGACCCTCCCTGTCGTTTTTCGTTTGAATGCCTGAAATTATAAGGATTTCCTTTGATAGTATAAAATTTTGAATAACGTTCCGAGCTTTGGCATTTTATGTTATGAGGAAAAAAAATATCTGGTCACAATGTGTCTGTTTGATTTACACTAGTAATTTTTTGTTTCAATAGCTATGGAATGCTGGAGGAGGGCTTATCATTGTAACTGATGGTGTTTGGGATGCATTGAGCTCTGAGAAGGCTGCAAATTGCTGCCGAGGCTTGCCAGCAAAACTTGCTGCAAAACAAATTGTTAAGGTACAAATACTGTTGATAAGGACAAGCGATCAATGTCATAAGGATAAGCGATCAATGTCACCATCTTTAAGTTTATTTTCTATCATAGACTAACCGATTTAGCTGTAGGAGGCTTTGAGGATAAGAGGACTTAGGGACAACACTACATGCATTGTAGTGGGTTTGATCCCACCTGAGAAATCCGCACCACCAGCTCCAGTTAAGAAGGAAGGCAAATTTAAGAATTTTTTCAGAAGGAAATCCACTGATTCATCCTCTAAGTCAGTTGAAAAGCAGTAAAATATAGACATTGTCCAGGAAATCTTTGAGGAGGGGTCAGCAATGCTCGCTGAAAGGTAGATAGCCATTTCCATCTTAGCACCCTTGCAGTAGATTATGTTTTGTAAACTCAGACTTATCATTGAATTCAGAACAAAGCATGATAAATTGTATCTAAGTTGCTGCTCCTTGAATGTGGACAATCTATGTTTACAATTCTTATTAAAATTGGATAATTGTGTTGCAAATTTGAATTGTGGCTACGCATGGGTAATCCCTACTTATATTTTGGCATTTTTGAATTTTCAATTTTTCAATCTTGTTTCTTTTTAAATAATCTTTTTCCTGTTAACATATTTAGTTATACTCAGCTCAGCTTTAGTAAAAGCATTAATCTATTTTTTATGTGTTTTTTGGGTTCTAGGCATTTAATATAGAATGGTGTTTCCTTCCTTTCAGGATTTGGTATGTTATTTATACTGAGGTAAGAGAAGTCCAAAGGAGGCCTTTTTCTATTATGGCCTTGTATATCTTTGTCTCCACTACGAAGGATTAAATCCTTGCTTTTCCATGTGATGTACTGAAATAAAAACTAGTTGTAGAGAATATTGTAGAATGCATCTTGTTGCAAGTCTATCATGCTAATAATTGAGTATTTGACATTGCAGGTTGGGCTCGGAATATACGGTGCAAATAATATCAAGATTGTTCGCTTGTGCTGTCTGTCAAACTGACATCACACCTAGTGAGGGCATTTTTGTGCATGCTGGCCTTCAGATTTTTGCAGCATGGGGTCAAAACTTTGTTGATGATAAGCATCGCCTTTTACGCATCATAGATCCTACTCTTCAACCAGAGGTTGAAGGAAGGGATGAAATCTCAGTGTTTGTGGGGATTGCATTGAATTGTGCTTCTGCTTCCCCTCAAAAGAGACCATCAATGATGGAGGTATTGCATTTTCTAGAAAAAAATGCCATCATCCACAACCGATTAACCAATTCTTTCTTCCTATGTAGCATCCTTGCTTTGACATAAGTCGAACAAAGAAGAGGACTTACACCCACATTCCATAGTCAACAACTCTACTTAGACATTGACACAACTCATATAGACATCTCTATGATTGGGACTCAGCAACAGACAAACTCTGCTCTCAACTCAGCGGCTTATGAAATGGCCAGAGTCTTCTTAAAAATTTCAATATTTCTACAATTGAGGATTGTAGCAAAGCTCAGGGATCAAACTTAACTCCATGCTTATGAGGCATCCGCGTTCTCACAGTTTACTTGCACCTCATTCTCAATTTTAAAGGGAAGGTGATATATGGTGTATTATTGTTGCAGTGGGAGGGAATGGATTTTATCCATTTACTGGAAGAAAAAAATACTTGGTCACAATGTGTCTGTTTGATTTAGACTGGTAATTTTTTGTTTCAATGGCTATCGAATGTTGGAGGAAGGCTTATCATTGCAACTGATGGTGTTTGGGATGCATTGAGCTCTGAGAAGGCTGCAAATTGCCGAGGCTTGCCAGCAGATTTGTTGCAAAACAAATTGTTAAGGTACAAATACTGTTGAAAAGGATAAGTGATCAATGTCACCATCTTTAAGTTTATTTTCTATCATAGCCTAACCGATTTAGCTGTAGGAGGCTTTGAGGATAAGAGAACTTAGGGACGACACTACATGCATTGTAGTGGATTTGATCCCACCTGAGAAATCCGCACCACTAGCTCCAGTTAAGAAGGAAGGAAAATTTAAGAATTGTTTCAGAAGGAAATCCACTGATTCATCGTCTAAGTCAGTTGAAAAGTAGCAAAATATAGACATTGTCCAGGAAATCTTTGAGGAGGGGTCAGCAATGCTCGCTGAAAGGTAGATAGCCATTTCCAGCTTAGCATCCTTGCAGTAGATTATGTTTTTTAAACACCAACTTATCATTTAAAATTGCAAAGGGAGTAGCGAGAGGCCTGGCTTATTTAAATGAAAGGAAGTTTGTTCATGGAAATATTAAGCCAAGCAACATCCTTCTGGGCTTTGACATGGAGCCGTACATAGCAAATTTTGGGCTAGAAAAGCTACTGGACACTGTCAATGTCAAGTATAGTAGCTCTACTATCCACCTAAGGAACCTTGAAGGTATATTTTCAGGGAGAAAACGATGAGAGGTTGTATCCTCCATGGTCACTCTAGAAATCCTTATAAACCCATGTAAATATGGTCTTTGATTAATATAAAACCTTAAGTTACAAAATTTCTCTCTCTCTGTATATATGTATGTCTTATTGATAACCAAATAGTTATATATTATTTAGACGTATCTTTCTCTCAATTATAAAATCTCTTAGATTTTCGGACAATCTTGCTTTAAATTATAAAAAATTGTGAAATATTGGCCAATCTTTTGTTAAAATTTTAGACCTTATAAATAATAGGAAAATATTTTCTACTAAAACATAATTTACTCATTTTCCACACAAGGGAAAATATGCCTACGTGCCTACTTTTCATCATCTAACAGGTTTTTATGATGCACTCCTGCAAATCTATTTGTTTGTTTTGATCCCTTTTACAACAAAGGTCATGTATGTGTTAATCTAACCTCCACTTCCCTCAATTTTGGGAGAAATTAATGTGTGCACTCTCACTTCATGAATATCAACTCTAGTAATTAAATTACATCCATATCCTTGAGAGCTTGTGTTATCCATGTTGATGTAATTAGATGTAGCCTTAAACCTATTTATTTAAGGAGAAGCACCATTAGGAAATTTTAGGAAGCTTCTCTCAAGAGTAGTAAGTTCCCACAAATTCTTTTTTGTATTATTATCGAATAAGAATTGATGTTTATCTTCTTTTTTTATTCAGTGACCTTATCTTCTTTAGAATATTTCTAAACATACTTAACTACTCTCTAAAATATCTTAATATGTTGTTAACAGGAAATCTATATAGGATTTTTTATAAAAGTTGTTACTGCATTTTTCGCAAGCTACCTTATCCTGTTCATTAGCAAGCATCTCTTTTGTAATATTGAGTCATTTGTGGACATTAAAAGCATTTTCCTCTGACATTCTTTCTTTGATATTAAGTTTTTTCTACTGATTGGAGATCATATTACATGATGCATGATTAACAAATGCTTCTTATTTGTACAAAAAATACACTGGAGATATAAAAGAGTTAAGACACATGATAAATGAAGAGTTTGGTTTTATTTATCTAGATCACAATATCACACATATGAAAATTATTTCACCATTTGAAAAACTTATCATTTCTTTATCCACTCACTATATGAGTTCCATTGGGAGTGTAGAGCCTTACAACAATAATATATTAGTGCAATTTTCAAAATTTCATATAATCTACTAATTATCAACACTAAACTCTTTATAAATGAAGTTGAAACACTAAAAAACGATGCTTGTCTTTTAATTTAAAAGAGAATTATCATGGTAAATTGGTATAAGAATATTAGTAGAAAAAATCACCTAGTTATAAGCCTAAATATTGGCAAAGGCTAATTCTTCATGTGGCATAATCAATTAACCATGTGATCTTGCTACATGATGCAAAAAAAATGACCCATGGATCCTAATACTTTTTAGGGTTCTTTTTCAATTCAATAGACTTTTCTTCTTCTTCTTCCTGAGATGGTAAAGAAATGACTCAAAAATGACTCTAAGCTTACTAGATAACCAAATTCTCAACATACCTTGCAATTTCCACACTAGCCACTTACAGATTTTCAAACATCAATGTTTAGATAATAAATAATGGATGGCCATAAAAAAAACATAAACATTAACACCAAAAACAATAATAATCACATGAACCTACTGAGAAAGCGGAAACACATAAGATATCATCTTCACATTGGATACTTTGGAGAAAGGCAATCTTGAGTACCATGATCAAATAAAGAAACACGAAAACACATAAGATATCATCTTTGCATTGGATACCACGATCAAACCACGATCAAATAAAGAAACACCAGACTGCGGGAGAAGCGAGTGTTAATTTTTAAAATTTTGATATAAACATTGGTTTTCAAGGGAAATTGCAATTAACAATGTACAAATTGCTGAATAAATAATTACCAATTAAACTTTTAAGTCACGTTTTAAAGGTGCAATTAAGTTGGGCTTTCATCTTGTCATTCAATTGATGGACACTGAATATTAAATATAACATAAATATATAGGAGTAGCATGTGAGTGTTAGTTTTATAAATAAGATTCTTTTTATTATTAATAAAAATATAGATAAGTTAGTTTCATTTTAAAGGGTTATAAATATGAGGTTATTAATACAAGACTTAAAAGGTTGTAAATATTTAAAGGGTTGTAAATATGAGTTATTAATTGTTTTTACTCAAAACTTGATAAATATCAATTTAGCAATTTCTATTTAATTGAGTGACTCAAATTCATGTTTCTTTAGGTTGAAGGTAAACCCACTAAAGTGGAAAAAATTGTGATGCTAATAATTAGAGGGATTGTCATCGTGGGTTGATAAGAGATTTAATATTAGAAATGCAACAACATAGATGTTCACAACAAATTTAGAGAGATCCACATTGTTGAATAATGCACACACTATATGGATAATGGATTTCAGCACTACTTTATGCCTTACCGCGTTTTCTTTGCAACATCTAGTACAAATGCTAGTCATAAATCCTAACAAATATTAAAAACATGTATAAGCATAACCATAAATAACCATAAATAATGTTTTGTATAATCATAATCATAAATTACAGAGGGTATCCATTATGAATGGTGGATAATGAATATGTCACTTCATAATACAGAGGGCACTCGCAAAGTCTGGACGCATTTTCTGACTGCTACAAACATAGTAACAACAAAGCAGGAGTAGCAGCAATAGCATTAAAGTTGATTCCCTCATAAGTTCAGTGGGACAACAAATGTTTCATGTTCTCATAACATCTTGCCTCCGGACAACAAATGTTTCATGTTCTCATAACATCTTGCCTCCGGAGCTCAAGTGGAAACACAATATATCTAAAGATCCGGCAAATGTCTCTTCCAACCGAATATTGGAGGTTTACGAAATAACTCAATCAGAAAATCGATTGTTTCGTGATATGTTCAAAGATGACAATGATTATATAAATCTCTGCGTGACATCTTAAAAGTTGACAATGTTTATAAATCTCTGCGCAAAAAATGGGAAATTGATCGTAAGAAATCAGGCAAGTAATGATGGGTTACGTATATTAATGACTGATTTTATATTATATATATATATATAACAATTTAAAATGTAATTACAATTATCTTCAAATAATATTGTATTATACAATATTAAGAAAAAATCTATATATGTTTTTAAAATGTGTATTCTTTTATTATGGATATTTATGATTCGTAAATTGTACCCTTTATTAGTATGATATTATTTAATAAACTTTTATAATATATGAAATTTTTATTTATAAATTTATATATATATATATATATATATATATATATTATATAATATAATATATATATATATTAAAATTTAATGTTAATTTTTAGATAATTAATAATATCTTTATTTTTTTATATAAAATGTTTAAATTAATAAATTTAAAAAACTTTTTATTTTATGTGATAAATAAATATACATGAGATTATGATGATGGTGATAGTTAATGTTGAAATGGTTTAGGTAAGAGATTATTTGAAATTTTTTAAAACTTTATTTCCATGTTCAAAAAGTCTTAAAAGAAGAGCTCCAAGATCAGCTCCAAGATCATCATAGTTTTATTTAGTTAAAAGGTCAAGAGGGTTGGTGGTGTGACAAATATTTTAAAATTTTGATATAACATGAATATAAGTTGGATAATCTAAGAGAGTGTCTTTCATCTTCAATGCTCTTAGTGTCACAAAGTTGACAAACACTTTCAACCAAGGGTGTTTCGAGAATCAATAAAGCCCAATTTCACTGTGGAGTTCATGCAAATTTGTTCTTTTCTTAGCAATGTTTATTTTCTTATTTACTCTGAGAGAGAGAGAGAGAGAGATTTAATTTTGAAGGTTTGGGTAGATCACCTCCTTATAGTATCTTAGATTCCTTTTTCCCTTTAACTCTTTATCGCCATATAATTTCTCCTTAAATTTTGATGTAATGATTTTTTAAAGTGCCATTATTTTTCATAATGACCTCCTCGTTTATCCCCCAATAGTTTATCCAAGACTAGGAATCCTTATGCCATACCTACTTGAGTTGAAGGTGGTGGTTTTAGCTAGAATTAGAAGGAATTGTAGGAGACCTCTTGTTTTCCCTGTTGTTTAACCTCTTCTTATACATAATTTACCTTTTCATGGCCATGCTTTCAATGAGGGAAAAATTTTCTCCAATGAGGAGGATAACATAGGGTGTATTTCCTTTATTCTCGAGATTATTTGTAAGCTACCTTTGGATGTACTCTATTTTCCTTTGCGACTCTTTAGAGATACTACAACCCAAATTCTCACATCGATATAACATAATACAAGTGAAGAGAGTCTTGATGAAGAGTTTATGTTTATCTCATATCCAAAGATCCTTTGACTTACAATTGTTTTCGAGTCAACGATATGCTTTCCATCCTCCATTCATCCTTTTCTCAGTGTTGTCATCCCATTTTAGCTTATGATGGATATTGATTCCCATATATTTATACAAAGGAAATTTCTCCAAGTTATTGCTATCATATATGAAAGTATCATATATGATCTTGCTGGATTTAACTATCATGAATTTTGTTTTGTTAGTATTATTAGTCATACCCATCTTGGCACAAAAATAATGGAGGCTTCTTACTTGCTCATAAAGATTGTAAGGACTCCTAGCCAAAAGGACAATATCATCAACATAATAAAGAAGAGTTAGGGCTATAACACTATGCATGGGGCCAACACAACTTACATCTTTTAACGCTCTTCTATCTTATCAATGTATATGCCAAAATGGGAAGGGGGACACCTTTGCTTAACTCCAATATTATTGTTAACTTATTTTGGCCAGCTATTAGTATTTCTAATCTTGGAAACAACATTCTCATACAATATTGTCAGAAAAACCCTCAACTCAAGAGGAACCATTATCTCTTCCAACCTCTTCAATAAGTTTGTGAGTCTCCTCCCATCATGTCATCTATAAATATGTTGCAATGTGTGCTCTACACAACCAGTGTGGATCATGACTATTCTAGTCGAATCTTCATTTCTTAATCAATGCCTTGTCTTCGTGACACACATGTGCCATATCAATTTATTGTCTTCACTAATATCTCATATATCGGCCACCATGTGGGTGTGAGTCATTCTTCCCAACCACTCCTCGTTTTGTACTCATCTTATTCGACCTCTTTTTTGTCCAACGTGTGGGTGAGAAATTCTTCCTGAACTATCTCTTCATCATGTTCATCCTGACTCTTCCTAACCACCTCACCCATTCTTTCTTAATTTCATGATCACAAGTTAGTGTGACCCAACTAGGTTTTTTCTACAAGTGAGAGTAATCCAACCAATTCATTGCAAGTATGGAATAATCATGCACACATGTGCCTAGCCAACTCATTCATCCCATCTCAACATTGGCTCTCACTCAACTTGTACTAATATCTGTCTAAGTGAGCTCAACATCATGTTAAGTGTCTAGGCACTCTCCCATCTCCCCAACTCACCTAACTCAGTCCATGTCATCTTAGTTGGTCCATCACCATCGCACGATGGTGAAAACACCAAATTTGACATTTCATTAGACAAACCCATGCATGATCCAACTACACATCTATGTGTACCCATGCCATGTGATATCACATAAGTGGGTTATGGATTACAACTCATGTCAATATCTTATCTCACAAAGATGTCATGTGGGTGTTTCCAAGGCAAGGAGGCCCCAAAATCACATGTGGGAAACCAATCTAAGATGCCTATCACTAATATGCTAAAATGTACTAATGTATCTGGTGAATTTCTAACTAAGGGTCTTACACTATTATAGCTCAAAAATACACCCCCTAGGGTCTAGGAGAAAAGCACAACCAGATCCTAGTCAAAGAGTCCATTTTTTATTAGTGGAACATCAAGAAAAGTGGACTTTTGAGGTTTCAATGCTCTTACCCAATTCTGGATTTGAAACATAAATATGATCAATGCCCTTTGCTAGGGTTGAGTTCCACCTGCTTGAGTTTAAGAGAAAATAACAACCCTTTCCAAGTGAAAGGGTTATGTTTTTCTCATAGACACTAGGGGGTGGCTTTTTGAGTTATAGCCTACACCCTCCCTCACTCATAGTCATTATAATGCCTATCAATCCTCAATCAACAACTCAACTACCTAGTCACCAAAAGAATTCTCACTATCTAAAGTCTTACTTGTTGATCTATCACCACATATTTACTCTAAATAAACCATTGCATGCATCCATGTTACGTACCCCCTATGTCTCCAGCTAATTAGGTACAAATTCCAATTGTCACACCAAAACCAAACATATCAATTCCTCATGCAAGTGCCACCATTTCTTGTAGTGTCTCTTCAATCATCTTTAACATCATCCAAGCTCACTGTAGCCACCTCCATGACACCCAAGAACAATGAACCACTATAATCCTCTCAATAATAAGCCATATTACCATGAAACAATGTAAATGAAGCATGTGGTAGCCCTTATGACTACTATCTTCATCTCCATCTCATATTGACTCTACTACTCTTAGTAAAGTTCCTCCATACATCTGCAACATATACCTCAACAAAGGAGTATAGGAACCACTTTTGTAGTTTGATTCTTCTATTGTTCGTTCCAACTCGAGATCATAAGATCACTCACTCTCTCTAGGACCCTCTATAATAAGTCTAATATCCTCCCTGACATTCTTGTACAAAGGTTATGGAGTCTCCTCATTGCACTCTAGGATCACAAGTGACTCATCCAATTGATATACGAAATAATTTGACATTCCCACCTTCATTTCAACCACTCTCCAATCTAGGACCCTCTATTGATACATCTCATCCAACTTTATAAAAATGCATATATGGGGTACTAGGCCATCCTCTACACATTGGAATTTATCCTCTAAGTCGCAAATTCTTTCCTTGTGCACTAGAGAGACCTATCTTATCATATCTAAATATATTATTCTCATATAAAATCCATCACTCATGTGTATGGATGTTTCATGAACTCCCATCTCAACACTACTTCTTAGAGTAGTCACCACCACAAGTTCCAATCTGGAAAATATAATCGAATGATCCATGTCAAAAATCAAAATGGGCAATGCTAACCTTAGAAACTCCTATCCTAATACCACCTCATAGTCATCCAATTGAATGATAATAAGACTCATCTCATCCTGCCGTTGAACCAATCTTATCAGCACAAATCTACTCATACCAACCACCTTGTGCTCGACCATGTTGAAATCCTTGAAGGAAGTGTGCACAAGCTCACGACAAAATCCAAGCTTTATTGCAACATCCTCCCTAACAAATTTATGAGTTTCTTTGTTATCAATCATAGGATACACTTATCTTTTATTGAATTCTCCACTAACAAAACTTAAATGGGTACCCACTGAGTATGATGGAGGTGTGGGTGTTCTCCTATAACCACTCCCAAAACCCAAATCACTCCAACAATTAGCTTATATGCATGTTTTAAAGCTAATGTAAAACCCTCCTCCCACATTTACTCAAGATAATCAATCCACTGGGGTAAACATGTGACGAAGAGTTACTATGATGTGATTCAACTCCCCAAGCACAGTTAAGGAAGTTGAACCCACAAAAAAAAAAAATTGACCTTTCGTAGTAGCTACAGAAACTTCATGAGACAACCAACCCTTCAAAGTTCCCAACACTTGAGATAACTTGTCATTTTTCTCAGCTATACCCTCAGTCACTCCCATGACAAGCAATGCATGTGACTAAGACCCTCCAATCGCTCCCATAGCAAGGCATCCATGCAACTGTGGCCTTCCTCGAGCAGTTATGAGTAACAAAAGAAAGCTTCATCATCTCTTATCCATCCTCATAAATAAAGAAAGGGGGACTAATAACTCTTCATAGTACTTAGCAAGGGGACACCATTGAAGAAGTTTCCAAAGATGTTATGAGTTATGAAAGAAAGCTTCATCATCTCTTGTCCATCCTCATAAATAAAGAAAGGGAGACTGATAAATCTTCATAATACTTAGCAAGGGGACACCATTGAAGAAGATTTCAAAGATGTTGTCAAAATGTACAAATTGCTCTCCTCACTTTAATATGTTTTAGGAATCTAGTTAGATAGAAACACCAAGAAAATTTATAAAATTGACACCTTCGTTTAATTGTGCCACATAAAATATCAACATTCTCTATTCTTTTCGTCAAATTTCTTTACCTCTTCCTCATAATCAAGTTTCAACATACGAGATAAAAAAATTAAAAAAAACTTTGCATGGAGAAATTTCACTATATATCCCTTTTCCTTTCTTGATATTAAAAAAAACAAACAACAAACACTATACTCATCTCTTTGCTCATGTTTACGAGGACAAAAATAAAAAAGCTAAATAATGAGTTTTCCAAAGAAGGATTGATACTAGAAGAGCACACTTGGGGAATGGTGGAATACATTCCAGGAAAATCTTCTTCTTATCTCTGTAAACCATAAGTACTCTTCACCATATTTGATAGTACGTAACAACATGCAATTTTTTGTATTTTATTGGAAAGACTGTACATATATTTTATTAGGAATTATTTTATCTATATGTTTTAAGAAAAGTTATACATAAAGATTATAGGCTACGCCAAGTCGTGAGAAACAATTTTGAACTTGAGCAAATTTTTTCTTATTAGTATATTTTCAAACCATATAAATTTTTAACAAATTTTTATGAAATCTCTTTATTTAATGTTATAACGGAAGCGAAATACTCAACATTTTTTGTTATAATTTTATTAATATTAATAAAATTAATTTCGTTTTCCAAACAAAAACTGTCTTATTTAAGGTTAAATAAACTTTAAGTGGATTTACATTTCAATAAAAACTTTAATCGATATACATGCCAAATAATTCACGGATGATTCGTACCCTCTCTCCGAACAAAATTTTTGAAGTTGAGGACAGGACAGTCAAGGCTTCCAATTGAACTTGAGGAATCATAACAAACAAAATTAAGCAGAAGCATCCATATAATCGTCCTGGTCATCAAGCTCCACAGAAATATTTTCATCTGGATTTCCATGGGTAATATTGTTGTTATCAGAAGTGGTTGTCTCAAATTGCGCTCCCTTGCGGCCCATATATTGGCTATCGTAAAGATGTCACATCCTCTCCCAATCTTTAGATGTATAGATACTGGTTGAATTGATACTGTTTTGGCCGAAATGGACTTGCAGAAGCGCTAGGGCTGCCCATATGGCATATAGTGGTTGTCGTAAAGATGTTCCAATGTTTAGATGCATATGGATAGACACTGGTAGAATTGACATTGTTTTGGCCGGAATGATCACTTGCAGAAGCGCGTTGGCTAGGGCTGCGCATATAGTTGTTGTCGTAAAGTTGTTTTATCCTCTCCCAATTTTTAGAGTCAGAGATACTGGTTGAGTTGACATTGCTTTGGCAGGAACGATCACTTGCAGAAGCGTGTTGGCTAGGGTTGCCTATATAGTGGTTGTCGTAAGGTTGTTCCATCCAATCCCAATCTTTACAGGCATAGATACTGGTTGAATTGACATTGCTTTGGCCGGAAGGGTAACTTGCAGAATCGAGTTCTCTAGGGCTGCTCACATAGTGGTTTTCGTAAAGATGTTCCATCCTTTCGCAATATTTATGGGAATAGATACTGGCTGACTTGAAATTGCTTTGGCCGGATTGATACTGGTTGAATTGACATTGCTTTCCCCGGAATGATCACTTACCGAAGCGCGGTGGCTAGGGCTGCCCATATAGTGGTTGTCGTAATGATGTTCCATTCTTTCCCAATCTTTACGGGCATAGACACTGGTTGAATTGACATTGACATTGCCTTGGCCGAAACGATGGCTTGTAGAAGCGCCTTTGCTAGGGCTTGCATTACCGGAACAGATACTGATTGAATCTACAATGCTTTGGCCGGAAAGGTCAATTGCAGAATCCCTTTGGCTAGGGCAGCCCATATGGTAACAGTCGTAAAGATGTTCCATCGTTTCCCAATCTATAGTGGTTGAATTGACATTGCTTTGATTTTCTTTATCAACGGCACTAGTGGTTAAAGTGACATTGCTTTGGACACTTTTATGGAGTTGTCTATAATGAGATTTTTTGGAGATTTTCTTGAGACGAAGAAATTGAGGTTAAATCTTGATTTGTTGCAGTTAAAATGGTTTTTTAACTGCATATTTGGATTCATCACCCTGAAAAATCCTTAGGACGCTTTGATTGTGCAAAAACTAGCTATCAAACTTGAGATTCTAATAAATTGCTACAGGATTTTGACTGGAAAAAATCAAACTTGAGATTCTAATAAATTGCTACCGGATTTTGACTGGAAAAAACCACAAAAAGACTTCCAAAAAAGTCTCATTTATAGACAACTGCCACTTTTATTATTAATTTATTGAACTTGTCAACCTCGTTCCTGTAAAAAAACGTATTCCGTCTTCGGCTAACGTTAGAATGTGTTGATCAGTGAGGGGAATGTAGGGTACCAATGTCGGAACCTCGTTTTCCTCATTGAAGAGAGGGCGCCCTTAATGGATGTGGAACAGAGCTCGTTTGACCACTCGTTGTAACTTGCTGCTGTACTTATCATATGCTCTTAAAATAAACACCGATAACAGCTCCGGGCTATCGTTTCCTTCTCCATTTTTGGTTGAAATGCTATTCTGTGCATGTTTTATCATGTTACGGAACACACGATTTACTCTTCTGTTAGAGGAAGTGGCCAGCATTATGTCGGATCACCCATTCTGCCCAAACCACCAGAGGAATTCTCTGTGATTATATGCTGAATACCTTCCATTCGGCCTTTTTCCAAATCCTACCGTTTCTCCTTCAGCCCCTGCAACTGCATCCCAAAACTCTTTCATCTGTATATACAATGTGATTTTCCGATAACAGCCTAGTATCTCGGTGGGTTTTGTCAGTACGTGCATCTGAAAACAATCCATTATCTTTAGCTTTACGCTTCTCTCCTTAATCCAATCTTGCTCTATCAATTGCTTCTCGCTATGTCCTCGTCGATCTCTCGCTCATGATTTAAGCGCGCGAAGCGGTGCCTAGGCATTTTAACTTTTCGGCATGTATAATCATAAACATAGATAATTTTTGTATAATCATAATCATAAATAACAAGTATGAATAGTCGATAATTAATGTCACTTCATATTACAGAGTCACTCGCAGAGTCTAGACGCATTCTGAAACTGCTGCTGCTGACATAGTAATAACAATGACGGTGGCAGCAGTAGCAGCAATAGCATTAAACTTGATTACCTCATAAGTTCATTGGGATAACGCATGCTTCATGTTCTCATAACATCTCTCCTCCGGAGTTCAAGAGGAAACACAATATATCTAAGGATCAGATAAATGTCTTCCAATCGTATGGTAGAGGTTTCCGACATAACTCCATCAAAAAACTGATTGTTTCTTTGTATGTTGAAAGTTGACGATGGTTATATAAATCTCTGCGCAAAAAAAGGAAAATTGATTGTATGAGATGGAGGTAATGATGGGTGTGTATGGTCATGGCTGATTTTATATCTGTAAATAGTCTACAATTTTAAGATGAAATTAAAAATATTTTTGAATAATTATAAAGCTTAAGAAAAACCATAATAAGTTTTTATAACGTGTATTGTTTTATTATGGAATATTTATGATTCCTAAAATGCACTCTAGTATTATATTATTTAATAAATTTATACGTAATTTTTATGTATAAATTATAAATATTATTTATTAATTTAATAAAAAAATATTATTATTATTCATAATTTTATTTTATTTTTATAAAAATCAGTTAATTTTAGAGATTAGAAATATTATTTTATGTGATCAAGTAAATTAAAAGTATTATTTTATGTCATCAAGTAATAAATATACACAAGATTATAATGATAATGATAGTGATTATTAATGTTGAAATGGTTTAGGTAAGAGATTACATGAAATTTTTAAAGTTGTATTTTTACGTTCAAAAAGTATTAAAAGAAGAAGTTAAAGTTCATTATGGTTTTATTGAGTTAAAAGATCAATGTTATTAGTGGTGTGACAAATATTTTGAAATTTAGATATAATGTGAATATAAGTTGGATAATCTAAGAGAAAGTATTTCTCATCTTCAACCCTCTTAGTGTCACAAAGGTGGCAAACTCTTCCAACCTAGGGTGTTTCAATAATTGACAAAGCTCAATTTCACTTTGGAGTTCATGAGAATTTGTTCTTCTTTTGGCAATGTCTAATTTCTTATTTACTCTATCACAGAGAGAGAGAGAGAGAGAGAGATTTAATTTTGAAGATTTGGGTTGATCATCTCCTTATAGTATCTTAAATTCATTTTTCCCTTTAACTCTTTATCACCACACAATTTCTCCATAAATTTTGATGTGATAGTTTTTTAATAGTGGCATTATTTTTCATAATGACCTCTTATTTTATCCCCCAATAGTTTAGCCAAGACTAGGAATCCTTATGCCATCCCTACTTGAGTCAACAATGGTGTTTTTGGCTAGAGTTAGAAGGAATTTTAGGAAACCTCTTGTTTTCCATGTTGTTTATCCTCTTTTTATACATAATTTACCTAGTCATAGTCATTCCTTCAATGGGGAAAAATATTTCCCCAATGAGGAGGATAGGCTAGGGTGTACTTCCTTTAATCTCAAGATTGTATGTTGTATGCCACTTTTGAATCTATTTTATTTTCCTCCATGGCTCTTTAGAGATACTACAACCCAAAGCCTCGCATCCATATAACATAATAGGGGTGAAGAGAGTCTCGAAGAGGAGTTTTTTTATGTCATATCCAAATATCCTTTGACTTGCAATTATTTTTGAGCCAAAAAGTTGCTTTCCAACCTCCTTTTATCATTTTCTCAATGTTGTAATCCCTTTTTAGCTTATGATGGATATTGATTTCCATATATTTGTACAAAAGAAATTTCTCCAAGCTATTGTTGTCATATATGTAAGTATCATATGTTATCTTTTCAAATTTAATTATCATGAATTTTGTTTTGTTAGTATTATTAGTCATATCCATCTTGGTAAAAAAATCATGCAGGTTACTTACATGCTCATCAAGATTGTAAGGACTCCTAGTCAAAAGAACAATATCATCACATAATAGAAAAGAGTTAAGGCTATACCATTGAGCATGGGACCAACACAACTTACATCTTTTAAATACTCTTCTAGCTTATCAATGTATATTGCAAAAATGGGTAGGGAACAAGGGACACCTTTGCTTGACTCCAATATTATAGTTAATTTATGTTGACCAATTTTTAGTATTCCTAAGCTTGGAAACAACATTCTCATACAATATTGTCACAACAACCCTCAACTCAATAGGAACCATTATCTCTTCCAACCTCTTCAATAGGTTTGTCCCATCTTCCCATAGTATCATTTATAAATACGGTGCAATGTGTGCCCTACACAACCAATGTGGATCACAACTATTCACCTAGTCAACTCTTCATTTCTTAGTCAATTCCTTGTATTCCTAACACACATGTGGCCTATCAATTTATTAGCCTCTCTCGTCATCACACTTGGCTCAAATAATTTCTCATTTTTCCATCGTGTGGGTGTGAGTCATTCTTCCCAACGAGTCTTGTTTTCACTTTTGTCTTAGCCAACCTCTTATATGTCCAATGTGTGGGAATAAGTCATGCTTCCTAGATTGTCTCATCATCGTTCTCATCTCGACTCTTCCTAACCACCTCACCCATTCTTTCTTTATGGCATGACCACAAGTTGGTGTGACCCAACTATGCTTTTTCTACAGGTGAGAGTACTCCAACCAACTCATCGCAAACATGGAATGATCATGCACATATGTGCCTAACCAAATCATTCGGCCCATCTCAACATGGGCTCTCACTCAACTTGTATTGATATCCATCTACGTGATCTCAAACTTGTGTCAAGTGTATGGGCACTCTCCCATCCCCCCAACTCACATACCTGATTTTATGTCATGTTAGTTGTCCCATCACCATTGTATGATGGTGGAAACACCAAATTTGACATTTCACTACACAAGTCCATGCATGATCCAACTACACATATAGGTGCACACATGCCATGTGATGCCACCTAACTGGGTCATGGATCACAACTCGTGTCGATATCTTATCTTACTAGGATGTCATGTGGGTTGTTGCCAAGGAAAGGAAACCGAACTAAGATGCCTATCACTTATATTCTCAAATGTACTAATGTGACTAGTGGATTTCAAATAATTGAGGGTCTTACACTATTATAGCTAAAAAAAGCCACCCCCTAGGGGCTAGGAGAAAAGAACAACCCTTCTCAAGTAAAATGGTCAACTTTTTATTAGTGGAACATCAAGAAAAGTGGACCTTTGAGGGTTCAATGTTCTTAGCCAATTTTGGGTCTAAAACATAAATCCTATAAAATCCTTTTGCTAGTGTTGAGGTCCACCCCCTTGAATATAGGAGAAAATCACAACCCTTTCCAATTCAAAGGGTTGTTCTTTTCTCCTAGACCCCAAGGGGTGTCTTTTTTATATCTAATGTACACCCTCCCCCACTTATAGTCATTACAATACCTATCAATCCCTAATCAACAATTCAACTGTAAAGTCACAAAATAAGTCTCACTACCTAAAGTCCTACTTGTTGATCTATTACCACACATTTATTCCAAATAATTTATTTCATGCATCCATGTTATTTACCCCCTATGTATCTAGCTAATTGGGTAGCTAATCCAATTGTCACACCAAAACCACAAGATATCACTTCCTCACACAAGTTCCACCATAACTTGTAGTGTCTCTTCAAGCATATTCAACATCATCCAATCTCACCTTTTCCACCTCCATGATACCCAAGAACAATGAACCACCACCATCCTTTCAATAAAAATCCATATTGCCATGAATCAAGGTAAAGGAAGCATGGGGTAGACCTTATGACTACCATTCTAATCTCCATCCCCTATCGACTCTACTACTCTCAGTAAAGTGCCTCCATACATCAACAACATATACATAAATAAAGGAGTAGAGGAATTAGTCTTGTAGTCTGATTCTTCTAAAATTTGTTCCAACTCAAGAGCATACAATCACTCACTCTCTCAAGGTCCCTCTATAATAAGTAAAATATCCTCCCTATCATGTTTATACAAAGGTTATAGAGTTTCCTCATTGCAAATTAGGGTCACAAGTGACTCATCCACTTGATATATGAAATAATTTAACAATCCCACCTTCATTTCAACCTCTCTCTGATCTATGACCCTCTCTTGAGACCTCTTGGCCAACTCTACAAGTATGCGTATATGGTGTACTAGGCCATCCTCTACACATTAGAACTTATCCTCTAAGTCTCAAATCATTTCTTCGTGCACTAGATAAACCTATATGATCATATCTAAGTCTCTTATTATCATACAAAATCCATCACTCATGTGTATGGATGTTGTCCAAACTCCAATCTTAGCACTACTTCTCAGAGTAGCCACCATCACTAGAGATAGTTTGGAAAATATCATCAAATGATCCATGTCAAAAATCATAATGGGCTGACCTTGGAACTCCTATCCTAATACCACCTCATATTCATCCAATTGAATGATAATAAGACTCGTCTCACCCTGCCACCCAACCAATATTACCATCACAAATCTACTCATATGAACCACCTTATGCTTAGCCGATTTTAAATCCTTGAAGAAAGTGTGCACAAGCTCAAGAGAAAACCAAAGATTTCTTGCAACATCCTCCCTAACAAATTTATGAGTTGCTTTGCTATCAATTATAGGAGACACTTGTCTTCTATCGACTTCTCCACTAACAGAACTCAAATGGGTAACTGCTAAGTAAGATGGAGGATTGGGTTTTATCCTACAACCACTCCCATAACCAACATCACTCCAACAACTTGCTTTTATTCATTCTTTAAAGCTAATAATTTCTTATTTAATAGAAAGTACCTCATGTAATGTTCCTTATCACATATCCAATATGATATGGTATTTTTTTTCTTTCGAATCATCCAATTCTTTTGGCTTGCTATCTTTTCATACCTTCAACTTCCCCATTTCCCTCTTCGTTTCCTTGTCACCAAGCTATGTATCAATACGATTTGGACCAAAATTTCCTCACCTCTATAATCCAACAATTTATTAGTAGTAATGATAGTAGCCATAGTAGTATGAACATTCTACTATTATAGCTCTTTTTGTGCCCATGATTCTAATCCATTCTTGATATGGAACAACCTATCCTCCTCTGACATGTCCCTAATTTCCAACATGAGTATGAAGAATTATTTGATTTATATATGGACCTTCCCTATGTTCTTCAAAGAAATCAACCAATTGAGAGCCACCCAATACTAATTTCCTAGGTGAAAGTGTACATGAAAAGAAAAATTCATCTCTTCCCATGGAACTATATTATCTATGACAAGACCATTTGTAATGCCTTCAACTCAATTTCTCCATCACAAACTGACAGTTCCTATCAGAAGCATAGAGGTAATATTTTCCATGGCCTGATCTCAACATCCACCCATTCAATCCAAGTATTGCTCCATATCCAAGTATAAATTTCCCAACAACTTTTCTTATCCTATCATACGGCTAAGTTCCTCTCTCATAAATCTTCATTTTTATGATAGATGATCCTTTCCCAACAACATTTCTGAAGATTATGGTCAAATCATTATGATATTGCAACTTATGTTGAACAACTCACTTTCCATATCCTTAAACCTTTCTTCCATCTTGTCAGATTTCTCTTCATAGTTTAGTAGATTGTTGACCAAGTGACCTACAACCATTTTCACATTTTTCAAATCATCCTTAATCCTAGGGTTCTTTATATCTCTCTTTGTGTCACTACCTTCCTGTTATGAACTAATCATTAGCGCACAAGAAGTGATCACTCCAAGAATCCAAATACAATAGTCACAAATACAATGATATATTTTGCATATATCCTTTTTCATGGAAGTAATAATTAAGAGCACCATTACAATTTCCCAAAACACCTACTCAAGAATCTACAAAGGAATAAGTCACCACAACTATGAATTGTGCCAATTCTTCTCTTCATAATCTTATGATTTGATACCACCTATCATGACCCCAGCTATAACTGGATGGTTTTAGGTGCACTATGAACTCTTTGTTGCACATAGTATTTCCATTTATGAAACACAGTGTCATTGATGTCAAAAGGAAGGTCAAAGGTCGCAACAATGTCATTCATGAATCAAAGGAAGCAGTATGATAGTTGGATCCCTAGCATGCCCTCATCAAGAGAATTCAAAGTGGTATGGATTTTATTGAGTTTTTTTATGACATTATTATGCCATAATAAGCTTATTGATAGTATGGTTGGATAGTCCTCATCAATACATTTCCAACAGTATATCACACAATGAAAAAATCCTCCTTGATAAGAAGTTACGGCCATTTTAAGATAAATGTTAGGCAAAGGACCTAAACTATAGGGAGCAACCAAAAGTTACCAATTTTTTTAAACAATGCACATCTTCTATGAAGATCCATGGTTCATTGGTTAAATATATGGAAGATAGCAGCCAAACATCCACAATGTTTAACATGGTTAAAGGTTGAGCATCTTTCTTAGGTTGAATGGCTACAATAGTTGGATGAGGAAATTGAAAGAAAAATGGTATTACAACACGTGTAAATTTTAACCAAGGTCACCTAAATATCCTATAATGACACATGGAAGCTATTGGTTAGATGAGATGGAATTGATGTGTCCCCCTACATAGTCATCTATGACGTGGAAACAAAGACGATGTGGCACAGTTCAATTTGTTAGATAAGGTTACATTAGTAGGACGATGTGGCATCTCTAGGGAATACCATGTGGCAAGTACAAGTAGTATTTTTTGATTGGTACAATCGTAAAAAATGGGTGACATGTAGCACCCCTAAAGGGCTACCATGTGGCATGATGATATCATCATGTGAATGACTATGGACCCATAGGACAAGGTCACATGGCATGGTCATATGGTGAAAGAAAAGGGGTTGAGAACTAATATTAATGAGGTCACATGGTTACAATCATATTCTCAACATCATGGAAGGGATAAGCCCTAAGTTATATGTGCAACAATATGTTTTTGAATAGAGGTTACATGGAGCAATGGTTAACCTTGAGGTGAGCCCTTGAGGATCTGAGAAGACATTAACATATATTTGTGTGGGTGTAATATCAATTTGGTCACATTGTTATCGTCATATTTTCAACATCATGGAAGGGATAAGCCCCAAGTTATATGTGCAACAATGTGTTTTTGAAAAAAGGTTACATGGAGCATCGGTTAACCCTGAGGTCAAACCTCGATGTTCTGAGACCACATTGATGCATGTGTGTGTGTGTGTGTGTGTGTGTGTGTGTGCGCATGTGTTTGTATCAATTTTGTGACTACCCTTGTGGTTTATCGCCTCTTGTAAATATTTAATAAACATTGTTGTAATTAAATTATGGAAAGGTAAGCACAATTAACTAGATAAGAAATGGTACACATATTTCAGAGCTTTGGAGAGGATATTACTTGGGAAATTGGAGGAAATTGGTTATTTAATGGCATTCATAGGATGAATGGTAGGATTTAAATGTAGTTGATTCCATATTTATAAAGTTAGAGGAAATGTATAAGCTTCCCCAAAAAGGGAGGATAAGCCCATACTCCTCTTGGGAAATTCTACAAGAAAAAAAAGGATTGAACATTAAAGAAAGGAACTGTGTTGCCAAGAAAAATTTTCAAATAAGAATTTCAAATTAGGTAGTGGCAACAATAGATAAGATAGGGGCTCAGGGGAAATAGAAATTAGAGTATAGTAGAGAAAAAAAAGTTGATTTGAGGAACAACACTAGATATGGAAGATAATTATGAAGAGGAACAAGAAAATTTTGAAAAGGGAAACATACTATTGAATGATAGTGTGGAAGGAGAAGCGTACTAGTAGGAATTTCTAGGAGCAACATGTTTTTGGGTATAAGCATTGGAATAACAGAGTGTTCAACTGTTAGTTGAATCACATAGGTTCTATAGACTCCCAGATTGGTTGGAGACCTTACTTCCTTTTTATTCTTAGTTATAGAGTGTCCATGGTGTCTTTTAATGCTTGGAAATAGGCTTAACAATTGTTCCCAGTGAGATATGGACCCCCAGTTTAAGGTGGAGCCACAAAAGGTATTGTTTCCTAGATATAAAGGGTGGATATGATGATGTCTTTGGAGTCCTTGAGTTTGTAGATTGACTAGTTATTTTATATAGTACAAGATAAGTGGTTTAACTTATGTTTCTTGTGTTTTTACTCCATTGTAATGGATGGGCTATGATATTTTAGCATGTATTATTATTAAAGAATTAATATGCTCTGTGTATGCTTCAGTTTATATACAAAAAGATTTTGAGTCAGGTGGGTTCGAGAGTGGTTGGAAAGAACATATCCACTTTGGGCCTGAAGTCCCGATTAGAAATTGCATGACTAAATAGGTTGATGGTTATGCGAGTTTCTCGGAGGAAAAATGTGGGCCTAGGCCCAAAAAACCTCGTTTTTCAGGTGTTTGGGACCTTGGGGGTGAAATTTAAGTGTATTCATGCCATGGGACCAAGGCACAAATAAATTAATATAACATAAATTATTTACAAAGCATGTTGCATGGATGTATGGTGGGGCACATGTGGAGAGTAATGTGGTAGGTGCCACGTGGACCTAGTAAATACATGCAATGTACATATTGGAATAATGTGATGATGTGGACCATCTTAGATGTTATGGGGTTACCACTTGAGAGACCATGTGGGTTCCAAGTGGTGGTGCTTATATTTAAGTTTTAAAGAACTTGAAAAATGAGGAAATTTGATGACCCCATTTCCATGACCAGATTATGGATTTTAGGTTAAACAAAAGTATCACCTTCTACTACACAAGTAAGGTGTATCGGGGTGTTATAGAGTAGTATTAGGGAAGAAGGTTCAACACTGGACCTCTAGAGACAAATTGGAACTTAAACATAGTGTGCCAGTGTGTAGAAGCCCTATTGTAGGGTATAGTGTCTGGATATGACTGTTGTTGTGTTGTTATAGTATTTGACTTATATATTGTATGTTAATTGAATTGATGTTTAATGAGATTAAGTTGTTTGATAGGTGCGTTAACTTGCAATTTTATGTTTCAAATATGCTTATAGCCATGCATGTTCTTATTGCGAAGTATGAGGACTATGATGAACATGTGTTTTTTGATATTAATGATTAGTTAATAGTTATGTGTGTATGAAAACACATAAGAGAACACAAGGAGTAGAAAAAGAACCAAAATGGCATGAGTAGCAGGGTGGTGTAGTCTAGCATTGGTATATCAAAGCATAGGTGTGAAGAAGAATCAATTGAGAAGAAGGAAGAGGCAAGCTCTCCTTATTGGCTAGATGCACTGAAAAGCTTAAGGGATGAGTTCATAAGTTGTAAGGATGACAATGAGAATGTTGTCAAGGCTCAAGAGAAACAGGCTAAGGTATATGCATTCATACTACAATGTTTATTATATTTTTAGAAGCAAAAGTAGCATGAGATAGGAGCCAGTTACAATTATAAGCAAGGCTCATTATGATTGTGGAGACAAGAAGAAAATACTAAATGAATAGAGTGAAAAAAACTCCAAGAAGAGGCACATGAAGTATAATTAAGAATGTAGTAAGAGGAGGTAATCCATTGAGAGAGGAGGACAAGTAATCATGGGAAACATTCAAGTGCTACTACTAGAAGGTACATCATCATAGAAGGAGAGAAAAAATCATATGCTGAAAGAGTTTAGGAAGGCAAAGCCTACTACATTTTATGGTGAGTTAAAGAAAAAAGAATATGTAGAAGCATGGTAGTTGGGATAAAGAATATCTTTAGGTTCCATAGTTACTCTGAAAGAATGAAAGAAAAAGTGGAAACCTTTATCCTGAAGGGCAAGGATGAAATTTAGTGGGAGGACTTAAAGAATGTGAAGAACATCAAGGAAGATTATTTTTCCACGAAGGAGTTTGAGAAGAATTTCAGAGAGAAGCACATGTCTCATAGGTAGTATGATAGAAAAGTTAAGGAGTTTTATGAATTGAAGTTAGGGAAATAGTCATATGAAGAGAATGTAACAATTTTTTTAGAATTACTAAGGTATGTGCCCTACCTTAAAGAAAATAAGGTGAAGGTTCAAAGGTATATCAATGATCTGTCATAGACATTCAAGGATTGGATTGAGTTTGATGACCCACGAACTCTTGAAGATGCAATAAAAAAAATGAAAAATTTCTATGGTCAATCTAAAAACTAGTTGAAATATACAACTGAGTGGAATGAAATATCAAGTTTAAAGGAAATAAGAAGGGAATTACAAGACAACATTCTGGAACAAAGAAGGTGAGATTGGCTGCTAATAATAAAAAGGAACTCTAAAATTGATTTATAAATGCTTGCAGAGATCGACCTTCTCAAGTCATGGGTGAGGAAGTAAAAAACTATGGAGAAGAACCATTGAGATGTTAGACATGTGGAGAGAATCACAAAAAATGAGATGGCTCCTAGTAAAACAGAGAAGGCCCATGACTGTACAATGCGCAGGAAGTTGAAATAGTTTGGGACATAACTTAGAACTTGTCCAAGATTTACACTACAGTAGATAACTGGAAAGATGATCATCAAGTATCGATCATTGAAATGTAAGGTATAATAAGTAATCAACATATTTTGATTTTAATTGATCTAAGGTTGAATTTTAGCTATGTTAGTCCCACTATTGATGAGAAATTCACATTGAATAGATAAACACATAGAGACAGTTGGCTCATATAGCTAGATATATGGACAAAAAGGTGGATGAAGCGCATTTTTAAATTATGCCCCTTTTTATTGCAAAACATGTCAACAACAACCAATCATAATTTTATTTCACACTGTGTTTATGATGCTCTTGTTGGAGTGGATTGGTTGGCCCTCCATAAAACAAATTTAAACTACTTTGAAAAATAAATTGAGTATCTAGGTAGTGTTGAAAGTGAAGTGGAAACCCACTTTAATTCAGTTAATACCAACACTACAAGCTAAGTGGTGCAACCCAAAGAGGTGTGTTATGTTCACTGCAAAAATATCCAAAAATTTGGGAAAGAACAACGACAACAACATGTTGGAACATCTAGTGCTAAATGATTTGTATACGTATTTCCTAAGTATTTTCTTGGTTAACCCCTGCATTGATAAGTGAACTTTTCAGCATCTGAATCCCATTATAGAATGATCACTCTAGAGTTGAGAGAGTTGAAGCTACAACTAAAGGAAATGTTGGATATGGGTTACATTAGGACGATTCTATTGACATAGGGAGCACTAGACTTGTTTTTGAGGAAAAAGGAGGGCACACTAATGTTATGCCCACACTATAGTTAGCTTAACATAGTCACCATAAAATATAGATACACATTGCCACAAATCAATGATTTATTTAATCAAATACGAGGAGCAACAATGTTTCCAAAGTTTGATTTGATATATGAGTGTCATCAGTTGTGTATTAAAGAAGAAAAAAATTATAAAACAATATTTTGGACAATGTATGGTCATTATGTTTGTGTTTATGCCCTTTGGGCTTACCATTATGCCTACTAATTTTATGTGTCTCATGAATAATGTGCTTAGTTTGTATATGGACAAGTTCGTGTTCCCTTTTTTGGATTACATATTGATTTATTCAAAAACCAAAGAGGAGCACAAAGAAAATTTAATTGTAGTGTTACAGCTATGAAGGGAGCATAATATCTACACAAATCTTAGCAAATGTGAGTTATTTCAATCTCAAACTCAGTCACTGGGACATGTAGTCTCAAAGGAGGCTATAGTAGTTGACCCAGAAAAAGAATGTAATCATGGAATGGAAAACACCAAGAAATGTGGGTGAAGTTAGATCATTTATGGGACTAACAGGATATTATAGGAGGTTCATAAGAAACTTCTCCAAGATTGGTTACCCAATCATAGCATTGCAAATAAAAAGCAAGAAATTTCAACAGACAATGGAATGTATTGTAAGTTTTGAATACCTGAAGAAAATGCTCACACACATGCCAATGTTGAGAATAGAAGACCCAAACAAATACTTTGTGGTATGTATATATGTATTCAAATGGGGAATTGGAGGATCTTGATATAGGAAGGCCAAGTGTTCTGTTGTAAATTGTGTAAGTTGAATGAGAACACGAAATATTATGTGATTGATGGTTTAGAATTGGATGACATTGTTAATGAATTGAAGGCGTGGAGAATTTTTTTTTTTTAACATAGTCGGTTACTTTTTATATATTGCAAAAAAAAGGGGGAAAGGAAGCTAGTTCCTTGTACAATCAAAGGAGGGTTGGATCAAAGTAGTGCGCAAAAGGGAGTGCAGTCCCCACATCTACTTTAGCAGCTCTGTTTCTTATAAGCTTCAAAAAATAAAGTGTTGATGACGAGGTTCTAAGCTATGGGATAACTTTCCAAAATTTGACTTGAACTCCTTAAGTCTCGCGAAGTAACCAAACCCACACTTAACTTTGGAAAAAGTGGACTTAACCATAAACCTACACTTAACTTTGGAAAATACTGACATAAGCAAAAGCACACGGGAACTCAATTTCCACTTTTCCAAAGCCATGGCGTGATTTTCAAAGCTTACCTTCATTAGGCTCAATCTCCACCATAGATTTCCTCCATCAGATCTGACGGACACCACCAAACGCTGATCCTTCAATATGCACGTCACTCCACTACCGTCGATCCACACGCAATAGATCCAACGGATAACAAGGGTTTTGGGTGGGAAATTCACGCAGAGAATACCCGTAAAATAAAGTGGTATTCTCACCCCACCCACTTGCTACGTGTCAAATGGTGAGTGGAATCAGGTGGTTCCCTCTTGAAACCACTTACCGCTTTATCACCTCCCTAAATACCATTCTTGTTTATTCCCACCTTTTCTATTTAACTAAATCTCGAGTAAGTTAGCACCTAATGACCCTTGATCTACCACCATCGAGATCCTCTCTCGATACTACTAATGTCATTCCTCATCCATTTATCTCCGTATCCAATGGTTCCTGTGCGATGATTCTTCATATGTCTCCTCACTCTTTCTTTGCAGCAATTCTTCAATGTTTTGTGGTTTCTATTCCTAATGTATTGGTCTCTGTTGAGGAGAGGCTTGCTGCTGTTGATTGCCATACTGTCTCAAGTCGCCTAGGAGCTTGCGCAGGTGAACGTGGAGACCTGACTGTTACTTGCATTACCATTACGGTTGAGGCATTTGTGGTTGACATGACTAATATCGTCTTTGCCTAGGAGAGGAGGACAATTGAAATCTTGTTTAATCATATAGTGTAGCGTTTTTGGGATTATGAAATTCTTGTGCTCTAAGCAAGGTTGGTTGCAGTTGAGAACCTCTACTGACATATATTCTCTGTTTCCTCATGCAATCTCCATATTGAGTTCATCTTTTGATTCTTCTTTTTTAATTTTTCCCCCCTGTAAAATTTCTTGTGATATTCTTCAGATCTATATCTTCTTTCTCGATCCTCATACTAGGTGAGGGGGTCATGGTATACTTTCTTCATAAACTTCATTATTCTCTTTGACAACCCCAACTAGTCTGTAAATTGCTTTTTTGGCATGGCTATCAGCGTCCTTATTTTTGTTTCTCAGGACATGATTTATGGTATTTTTCCCAGACTTTCAAAACTTGTTCTGATCCTTTGATAGATTTTGTTGATGGCTATGCTTTTGAAGTCCCTTTTGGCATCCAATGTGGCTATTATGATAGCCGAGTCCCCTATTATTATAGGGTCCTTGATTGCATTTTTGTTTAAAAGCCTTGCGCCTAAGAGAAGGTCGTATGCTTCAACCCTGTTGTTTGTCATTTCTCCAAGGCTTCATTCATAGGTTATTATTTTCTTTCCATTTGGATATAGTATAACTCCTCCTGTTGCTGCTTTACCTAGGTTATTTTTTGCAGCTCCATCAAAAAAGAGAATGTATCTCTTTTGTTCTTTTATCCATTCTGCAAATTCTTTATCCTCCAATCTTAATTTCCAATTCTTGTTTGCGTGAAATTCTTTATTTTTTGCTATGGCCGCTGCTTTTGCTTTGTTTTCTAACATTGCTTTGTTGTACTAGTCTTTCTCTTTTTGTTGTAAATTGTTCTAGTCCATTTTTGAGAATCCATTTGTACTTATTACCTCTGCCACTTGGCTCCAAGTTTTTGCTAGGATCTTGCCTAGATTTGGCTTTTGTTCTTTGAAAATGCATTTGTTTTGGGCTAACCAAATTTGCTAACACAGGATTGAAGGGAGACATTTCCATATCCTATTTATTGTTTCCTTTTTTTCTTTGTATATGGGTAGCTTTTATCCCAATTTTTATGAAGAGTTTTCAACTGAATTGTTGGATTTATGTTTATTTCCAAAGGACTTGTTGCCTATTTCCAGCACTCTATCACCACCATACAGTTAATGAAGAGGTGTTGGATTGTTTCTTCCTCCTTTTGACACATGACACATTTTGAGGGCCCTTGTATTCCTTTTTTCTTAATTTTCAGAGGTAAGAATTTTACCTTTGAGAAGGGTCCAGGTGAAGATTTTAATTTTGGGCAGACTCTCTGAATTCCAAGTTACCTTCCAAAGACTCCAGTCATTTTGATTGTGAAGTTTTTGGAGGAGGTTGTACCCCGATTTCACTGTGTAATCCCCTCCATTTGGGTCCCAAACAAAGTCATCCTACTCTTCTATGTTGATAGGTGCAACCCCTGCCAGATGGAATTTTAAAATTTCCCACTTACTTTTTAGTCTTGGTGGTGTAGCTAGCTTTTTCCATCTTACCCATTTATTCTGATCCCAATCCAAAATAGAATAAAGAGTGTTAAAACTTTTCTCTTCCATACATCTCTGAAGTCCCCTTAAATTTTGTTGCTGATTCAAGGGGGTTTTCCCCATTATTCTATCCTCCCAGATAGAAATTGTTTTTTCATTCCCTGGATTTTTAGATATTTGATCTCTAATAAGAGGAATTATCCTTTTAACCAATTTCCAAATTTGGGTGCATGGCCTGTCTAGAATAGTATCAGTGAGCATCTTTGTTTTATGAAAATTTAAGTATTTCATTTTTAGTACTTTTTCCCACCACTGACCATTCCCATTTATCATTCTCTAGATAATTTTTGTCCCTAGAGCAATGTTCATTAGTCCAGGTAGGCATATTTCTATGCCTCCTTTTTCATAGGGAAGAGTAACCTGTTCCCATTTAACAAGGCTAAATTTTTATTATCTTGTTTTCCTCCTTGCCAGAGGAAGCTTCTAATTATCAGTTCCATTTGCTTGTGGGCGCTTTCCAGAGCCATAATGATTGCATACTAATATATAGGCAAGACTGGGAGAAGTGCTTTAATCAGTGTCACTCTTCCTACCAAGTTGAGCCACATCACTCCCTAATTCTGAATTTTTTCCCTCATTCTCTCCACTTGCTTGTTCCAGACTTCTAATTTTACCACTTCCTTCACTAAGGGTAGCCCAAGATAAGTGAAGTAGCTACAATTTATTTGTAAAGGTATTTCCAGTATTTGTGAGATATGCTACATTGTTTTTGTTGGGGTATTCCAACAATAAATTCTGCATTTGGAGTTGTTTAAAATTCCTCCTGAAGCTAAGAGAAATTCATCCAAGAATTTTTTGAATTGTTTTGCTATAATGCAAGATGCCCTGCCCATGAGAAGGATATCATCTGCAAAGAGAGAGTGGTTTATATCTTTGACTCCTCTCGATATTTGGATCCATGTTATTTTTTACTCTTTTCTCTGATTTTCCAGAATAGCACTTAGCAATTCAGCCATGATGATGTACAAGAATGGAGAAATCAAACAGCCTTGCCTCAACCCTCGTGTGCTTTGGAAAAATTTACTGGGTTGACCATTGATTAATGGAGCTATCCAAGGATTTGATATACATACCTGGATAATCTCTATGAAATTTGTTGAAAAGCCAAACCTTTTGAGAGTTGCTGCAAGAAAGTTATGGTTAACTCTATCAAAAGCATTAGCCATATCTAACTTAACAATCATTCCTCTCTCCTTTCCTTGGATACAACTGTGGATAGCCTCCTATACAATTATCACATTGAATGTGATTTGCCTCTTGGGGACAAATCCTCCTTGGTTTTCTAAAATTATTTCCAGAAGTAATTTTTTCGTTCTGTTTGCTACAATTTTGGTGAGTATCTTGTGAGATGAGTTGCAAAGGGAGATTGGCCTATATCTGTTAAAATTTGTAGGATTGGGTTCTTTGGGAATGAGGGCTAGGAAGGAGGATTTTGTATTTCCTCCAATTTTTTTTTTTGGAAAGCATTTTTGAGCATTCTCATTAGGTCCTTTTTTATAATTTCCCAATGTTGTCTATAAAAGGCAATTGTAAACCCATATAGACCTGGCACCTTATCAGGGTGGAGATTCCACACAACTTCTTTAACTTCTTCCTCAGTAATTTCTTTGTCTAATTCCCTGTTTTGCTGGTCACTTTCTTTTTATATGCTACAAAATTTCTTCATTAGCTACCTGCTGGTCACTTGTTGAGAGGAGTTCTTTAAAGTGTTTATGGGTTGTGCTTTTTTACTACTTTAGCTCCTTTTATTTCTTGACCATTTACTTGAATCTGTTCAATCTGATTTTTTGACCTCTTTATTTTCATTGTATTATGATAGAAGGCTATATTTCTGTCTCCGGATTTTAGCTAGAGGAATCTTGATTTTAGTCTGCTTTCCTCTTCTTCTTGCCTATTTTGCTTATATATTTCTAGATATTTTTCCTTTTCTTGTATATGATCTTGACTTTCTTCCTTGTTGTCATTTTCCTTGCAAAGGTTATCCATTTTTTTTTACAACTCGATTTTCCTAGCTTTGTCCCGAAGATCATTTTCTCTTGCCCAATTTTTTAAGTGCATCCTTAGGTTCTTTAGTTTATCTTCCAAAACATACTGGGGAGATCCTGTGACACTTTTTTTCTAGTTGTCCTTTATTTGTTTGCCAAAATATTCCTTACTGTCCTAAATTAAATTATATCTGAAGGGAAAAGGTCCTTGATTTTCTAGCTTTACCAAGGTTAGCACCACCAACTTGTGATCTGAAGCTAAGTTGTGAACAATTTTACTTTTCACAAGAGTGTAAGCAGTTGCTATGCTTTCATGAATAAGAATTATGTCCAACCTTTCTTTTATGTTGTTTTTTCCAACTCTTTTGTTCTTCCAAGTGTATTTTCCATTGCTTGTCTGAATGTCTATTAATTTGTGTTCTTCTATTATTCCTTCAAGAGATTCTCTTGACAGATCGTTGTGGAAGATTCCACCAATTTTTTTTTTTGTATTCCTTATCAGATTTAAGTCTCCTCCCAAGATTAAATTCCCACTTTATCTCTCTGCTATTTCTTCTTTAACTTATTTCCAATATTGTTCTTTCTCTCTATAGTGATTTGGAGAATACACATTTATAATGCTATACTGTTATTTTGTATTGAGATTCCTCAACTTTGTTCGAATCTAGTGTCTGCTGATTTTTTGGGTCATTAATTCCCATTTTCTTTCATCCCAAATGGTGTTGATTCCTCCTAATGCTCCTATGGATTCTAATGCTACTCCTTCGTAATTTTTTAGTTTTTGAATCATTTTTTGATTTTCTTGCTTGTTTAGTTTGGTCTCTTGGATCATGTATATGTCTGGTTGTTCCTTGGCTAAAATGTCTCTAGCTACATTGAATTTAAAGGATGTGCCAAGGTCGTGACAATTCCAAGAGACCACTATCATTATTTACTGTTGTGTTGGTGTGGTCCTCCCTTTCCTCTTTGCAAAGTTTTTTCATGACTTCCTCTTTATTTCCCAAGGAATGAATCCATTGGATGTTGCGTTCCTAGGGCCATTTCTTTAGTTGTTGCCTCATATTTGATTTCTTTATTGGATTTCCTTCCCACTTTCTTTTGTTGATACCAGGCTTGGGGGATTTCTTTGGCTTTTTTTCTAGTTATAATTCGGTCCACTGAGGGAGGAGGTGGGGAGGATATAGGATTGGGGGTGGATATGAGAGCTAAAGAGATAGGGTTTGAGGGTGGGGATCTAGAAGAGGGTGGATCAAAGGAGTCTTCTAATGGCTCAAAAGGATTGAGAGTTGTGTTGGTAGGAGGAGTAGCCTTCGCTTGAGGCTGAGAGGTTGTTTCATTTTCTTCTTGGAACTGATAGATATTTGATGCAGTCTTCTTATTGGTAGGTTTTTTCCTTTTCACTTGTTCCCATGTAGGTTCTTGCTCTTCTATATTTTCATGCTTTATTTATTTAACACACCTATTTGCAAAATGACCATACTCGTGACATACCTTGCATTTAAATGGTATTTGCTCATAGTCCAACTATTGAATGTGTGTCCACTGGAAGGAAGTTCATTTTAATGACATATGATGTGGGTATGAAGTATGTATTTTATCAACCAAAGTTAAATGCCAAGTAGGAAAGATGGCTAATCTTAAATAGTGAATTTGATTTTCAAATTAAATATTTAAACAAAAAGGAGAAAAAAATTGTTGATGCACTTAGCAAAAGGTTATAATTGTCTCATATAGTAGAAATGGGTTCATTTGAAATAAATCTACAAAAAGGATTAAAGCGGTCGAATAATAGGAAAATAGGTACCAACAAATAAAAGAGGTTTTGTAGCAAGAGCCCGAAGGTGAGATAAATAAGAATTTCTCACTCTCAGAGGACATGTTGTTATGATTTAAAGTCAAGATATATATTCCTTGTGGGAGTGACCTAAATAAGCTCATGTTAAATGGGTTCCATACAAATCCTTATTCTAACCACCCGAGGTACCAAAATATGTTAACAACACTCAAGAGGTCATGTTATTGGTTGGGTTTGAAAAGAGATATTATTGAATTTATTTCCAAATGCATAGAATGTAGTAAGTAAAGGCTGAATGCAAGCACCCGGTAGTAGTACTACCTCCAGTCCCCATTCCAGAATGGAAATAGGAAGTGATTTCCATGGTTTTATCACACTTTTGATAAGGACAACCAAGAAAAACAATGATATTGTGGTCATGGTGGAGAAATTGAGTAAGGTTTCTCATTTTGTTGCTATCAAATCAACTCATTCTATCAGTATGGATGTTTCTGGAAGGTGTACCAAAAGTCTCCACTTTAGCTACTGGTGATATATCACCCCAACAACCAAAAAGAAAAGTAAAAGAAAGAGATACTTCATAGTCCTCGGCTAACAATTTTCAACCTGCAAAAAAATAGTTAAGTAAAACCCTCCAAAAAGGTGATCACAAAAACTGAAATGTAAGATAAAAACCACATAGATGTACCTAATGAAATGGATAAAGATTTATTACTAATAATTAAAACAACTAATGGAGCAAGACTAGTGAGACTTTAGGCTTGTACGTCCTCCTTCGTGGGAGGGTTCTTGGTGTTCCCTTCACTATTGTAGACAAGTTTCTCTCTACTCCTATTCCAGTGGGAAGCAATGAAAAGAAGATCAAAACTCAAAAGTGGGAGTTCAAAAGGCTTGAGATGATAATAACGATGATGAAATGGTCATGTGTAGAGAGTAAGGGAAAAACATCTCTATTTATAATAAATTGATAGGATAGATCTAGATATAGTCAAGCAATAAAATATTATTAGACCAAATCAATATCTAACTATTAGGAGTATTTGATTATATTTAAGAGAGGAAAATATTACTGAAATGGTAAAAAAACTTTATTTAGTGAATTAACTAAAAAAATGATTAATTGAGTTATTTACGAAAAATGGTTAAAGTAATTAATAAATAAAAATGATTTATTAATTATTTTATGGAGATATAGTCAAGCTAAGTTAGAAATAATTACTAAATAATGATCTAATATTTGTTTCATTGGAGGAATGCATGTGATGATTAAGGAATAATAAATAAATAATGATTTTTTTAATTATTCCTATCTAATGTGGCTAGAAATAATTAAATAAATAGTGATTTAATAATTATTTCAATGGAAAAATAAATGAATAGTGATGTATTTAATTACTCCTATGGGTTTTTGAGGTATTTCTAGAAACAATTTAGGAAAAATGGTTCTCTAAATCATTTCCTAAGGTGAATGTGTGTTTTAATGTGTAAAAACCCATACTACATGACGAATTCTGATCATAGTAGTGGAAAATGTCTAAGTGATCACTTTTTAGGTGATAACACATTCAACAAGTGATGTTGCCCAAGTCTTCATAAAAGAGATAGTAAGGCTACACGGGGTTCCTACGAAAATCATCTTAGATAGAGATGTAATGTGTCATGCTTCTATTGGGTCTACATGGTAGAGGTTGGAAGACATGGGAATGTGAGACCTCTATTAACTATCATGCAAGTTTACGCTCCATCCACCATACATGACGTCAACAATTATCAGATCTACCTAGAGTTGCATGGTGGTTAATGCCATTAAAGAGTGCATATTTGTGTGCACCAATAACATCTTATTGCACATGCGTGCATAAATCTTCCCTTGTTATGCATGAACTTTTAAAAAGTTTGTGTTTTGTTAACAAGTTTGGTGTTTTGATCCCTTTTCACAAATTTTACTTTCAAACTATTTGATCTTCCCATTATGGAGGAGTTTGACCTAGCGTGGTATACCACACGAAAGATCTTGAAAAGGATTATACATATATATCATCTATATACTTATTTCATCAACATAATTTCAAAAAATACTTAATAATATTCAAGTCATCATACTTCCTTTGAAATTAGGCCATCATACTTCGTTTGACATCCAAAACGTTGTACCTCCTTTGACATCAATGCATGACATTCGTTATCATCAATGAAAACACTATGCCCAACAATTTCCTTCCTTTGAAATCCAAGATATCATTCCTTATTTGAGATCAATGATATGCCAAAATTATTCTCAATAGCTTCCTTCCTATTCCTTCTTTGACATCAATGACATGACATTGGTTATCATCAATGACAACACTATTCCCACACTATGGTTGTAGCTCTAGGAGTTACAACATATTTTGGAGTTATAGTGGTGTTATCTCATGATGGAGTTACAACAAATATAAATTATCTAGGAGGAGTTGCAATAGCTTTTAATTTTTTTGGAACTTACCACTTTGGTCCGTACCATGCCTTCCCTATATAGTGCATGTTCAACCAGGAGTTTTACGAGCCCGTGTTGTGATAAGGTATCCTGAAGTTGAGCATATTTCTACACAAGTGTGGTCATAATTTGTAGTGCCCTATAAAGGAAAAAAAACATATTAGCCAACCTTCCATACCACATTTGGTCTAAGAAATCAAGGTTCTATAGATAGAAAACCCTATGGCGACCCTCAAAAGTTATGTACCTCTGTAGTACTAGAGAAACATCTCCCGATGGAGTCACAAGAGATCTCTTGTCAAACCCGATTCTTTTCTTCACCAAGGATTCTCCTTGCTAGAGGAAATACTCCATGTTCTTAGGCTTCAACCTCCTTCAACAATAGAAATTCTCCCTTGTCTAATAATTCCCTATTACTATGTTACCTGTATAATTGTACTCACCACTAAAAACTTATTCTCTCTTAAAATAAAGGAAAATTCTAGTGTCACTTCATCATCATACCCTTATAACCTGTGTATGTACTCCATCTAGTCCTATTATTTAAAAATTTCCTTGATATGATCATATTCCTCCAGCTTCAGTGTTTCCATAGGTTACACATAGTTCAATGGGTATCCCATTATTCCTACTCATATCTCATGCAAACTACATATGAAAAATAGACTATAAATTCCATAGGGTGGGGATTTCCAATTATGGAATGGAGTTAATGTGTGATGGCATGATTATCTCATAGGTTGGTGATGGAAATGAGTGATGGAAGTGCTTTAAAATTGGAATTTTGTTTCTACATTGATTTGTAGCACCAAGGTTGTGCAATGAAGTTGCAGCAACAAAAATCTAGAGTTGCAACAATAGAAGGCCCCTCCTTTGCGTATCCTAAAAACTAATCTATTAGTAAAAACCTCATGATAAAAAGGATCCTGACATAACTATCATGAAACTATGAAGTGTCCCTATACCTGTGTTTGTGTGTGTGTGTGTGTGTGTTTGTGTGTTTCACATGGCATACACTAGCATAGGTTGGTTTCCACATAACATGTTCTCAGTTATGCCCTTTAGGGTTTTCATACATTGGAAAAACAAATTGTCTTGTAATGGCAGAATGAATCATTCAGTAGGATTTCACTCCTTATCAACAAAATCTAGGTCATTCTCAAGCCATCAAGTAGTGATTCTCCTCAAAAGGAATTCTTAAGATAGGGGTTTATGATAAAAAGGAAGCTTGTGTCCATTTTCCATGATAGGAGCTCTCTCTTCATTGATGGTGTGAATTTTGATGGCATGATTATCATATACAATATCAATATAATAAATCCTAAGCCATTGAGTTCATAACTTTCCTTTTAATCCCTTAGGCTTGGAGTCCAATAATAAGGCCCAATCTCTAGCTTTAAATTTATTTTTCTTCATGATCTTATCATGCCATCAAGATATTTGATGTTGTATTATTGTTGTTTTGTGTAATGTGTCCTCGAAAATTTCATCCAACTCAATGAAATAGAGGATTCTCTGCATCTGAGCTTTAGATAAGTCCATTCCAAGTTGTATAGTCGTTCTGAGTGTATGGATCTATATTTCAATTAGTACTTGTATTCTCTTTCCATACACCAATTCATAAGGGGTGCAACCAGTAATAGTCCTCCATGTCATCTAGTAGGCCTATAAAGATTCAAGGATTTTATCATTCTAGTCCTTGAGGTGTAGTCTAATAGTATTGGTGATGATAGCCTCAATAATTTTGTTTTTCCCTTCTACTTTTCCATTGGCCTATGGGTGATATGATGTACAGAATCTGTATTTGATATTGTATCTATCCATCTAGTCTTCAACGATCCTTGAAGTGAATTGAGTCTTTTTGTTAGTAACTATTTACTAAGGTATCTCAAACCTGGTGAATATTTCCTCATGAAGAAATTATATTATTTATTTCTTAGTCATGAATAAGAATCTCATGGTTTTCATCCATTTAATGAAACAACCTATACATACAAGGATGTATGAGTTACAGTGAGAAGGAGGATTGATCGGTCCCACAAAATCAAGGGCCCATTTATCAAAGGTTTACAATACCAACTATGGTTGCAACAACATCTCTTCTAATTGCACCACTCTTCCCATGTGTTAGAAACTCTCACACTTATTTATTTATTCCTTAGAGTCCTTGAAGATGATGGGTCAATAGTACCCTTGGTGAAGTACATTTTAGCCAATCCAATTTTCTACAAAGTGGCCCTCGCATGGACAATCATGACAAGCGTTAAATATCTCATAGATATTGTATTCTCATACACATCTCCATATGGTGAGATTTGGTCTTGTGTAGAAGAGGCAGTTGTCAATCCATGAGAACCTTTAACTTTGTATGAATATATTCTATCACTTCTAGGAGGTAAATGATGTGGAAGTATACTTACGAACAAGCAATTATCTATATATATGAATTAAGGAAGGTTAGTAGAAAATGCGAATAGGTTCTCATCAAGAAACAAATATTGTATTGAAGGCTTATTCTTGTTAGATGCAAGTCTTGAAAGAAAGTCATCCACAACATTCAGTTTGTTTAAGATGGTTATATCATATTCCTACAATAACAATGGACAATCAGTTTCCCTTCCACTAGTAATTTATCTTTTTATTAAGTATTTTATGGAAACATGGGAAGGACATAATTGGTGTATAACCCAGTGCCATCATTGCTACCACCAAGGTCTAGTGAAGCAGATCCAAAGAACCAAAGAAAGGTGATATCCTTTTTCACTCACAAATATGGGTGAAGGGTTCTTTGCTACACTTGATTCTCAATAAAGTAATTCAAAAGAACCTCATGTCGATAAAGATCATCAAAAAGTTAGACCTACTAAAAATACCACATCTTAAACCATACACTATCAGGTAGCTCCAACAAGGGAAATATCTTTGCATTAACCATATGCCTTGTAGCATCAAGTCCTTTAAGAATGAGATATTGTGTGATATTCCCCCCTTTGAATTTTTTTATGTTGTTTTAGGCCAACGATAATTGTGGCAGCGCCATGTTGTATAAGATTTTAGACCTCATAGTGTCTATTACTTTGGGAAGAAAATTTTACATGATACTAGAGGTAGATCTTCCTACCACCATTTCTTTGATCTCCACTAATAAATTTAAGAAGGTCGTCTCTGAGACCGAGAAATTTTTATTCTTCCTAATTTTCTCTCAAAGTGAGAAGAAGGTTGGAACCAAATCTATGGCCTCCAAACATGGCTTCTCCATGCAATAGAAGTAAGTGGAAAAGGTAATTGGAAAATCAAATGGCATATTCAATTCACCCACTAGGGTATATATACACTATCAAGTCAAGAATTCAATCAATATAGCCCCCAATGCACCTATACCCAATGGGAAAATATATGGTCATGATCACCCTATGAAATCTGAATTATATTCATGTAGGAGAAAAATAATACTTGGCAACTCTACATTGTTTATACGGCCTTGAAAAAAATCATAGTTAATAATTTATACCCAATTCCCCAAATGGTAAGATTCTCGACCAACTCAAGTCAAAAAAGCACTGTAACGAGATTTATTTGAAGTTTCAATACCACCAGATACCAATTGAATAAACCAATGCATGGAAGACTACTTTAAGTCCAAATAAGGTCTTCTTGAATTGCTACTAATGCCATAAATAATTTCATCAGGCTGATGGAAGATATCTTGTATCTTTTCTCCAATTCAAGAAGACGTTATCCTCAGTAAGACTTTGGTAGAAAAAGTACAACATATTCAATAGGTCCTTCACACTCTATAGTTGAATAAGCTATATGATAAATTGGGAAAATGTTTCTTCCACATGTACATGGTCCAATACCTAGGTTACATTGTTGCTAATCATGGAGTGCATGTCAATCTAGACAAGATTTAGGTCATTCCTGATTGGTTAACCGTAACCATACTAAATGAGCTTCAAATTTTCGTAGGCCTTGCCTACTTCTATCGTAGGTTCATTGGAATTCTCCCATATTGCATGGGCCCTGACGCGTGTGGCCAAGGGTGGTGGAAAAGATAAATTCATGCAGGGAAATATGAAACATTAAGGTTTTGATGATCTAAAAAACCACTTGTGCTCAACCCTAGTTCTATCCTTACCTGATATAATAAAAACTTTTTCCAACTAAGAGATATTCTTAAGACAATGATATGGGCACATTTATCCCATAACATGGTCATCTAGTGGGCTATCAAAGTCAGATATTATGAGGTTTCATGTGTAAGTACCCCACCTATGACAAAGAAATTTATTCCATTGTATAATATCGCCAATGGTAGCATTACATTCTCAAGAAGGATGCAAGCATCCACAAAGATTTAAATCCAATGTAGTTCATGCAGTCACAAGGAAAATTGCATAATGGTCACAATCAAAATTAGTCCACATATTTGAAGTATTTTATCTCAATATCAAATATAATACAAGGACCGCCAATCAAATCACTAACTACCTTAGTTGAACTCTAGTTATATCACTAACAAAATTGTTTCACTCTTGGACATGAGGTCCCCAGGTGTCTCTAAAGTCTATGTGAGTGATCCTCACTTCACTACTGTTAGGATCTTAAGGTTCTTGAGGTCAAATGTATTTTCCTTATTCATTCATTTTCAATTTTTGAGTAGAATTTTAGCCTATGACTACTGTTATTGTCATAATCTCAAAGTCATTTTTCAACATCATTGAAATTATGAAAGAGTCTCAGTCAATGGAAATCATGAAGTCAGATGTTTATAAAGTCAATCAGGGTTAAAAGCGGTTATGTGTTAGCCTCCATCGATCAAAACCATTCAAAATGAGTATGTTTCATTCTAAGGTTTTGTTGGTTATGGGGTCTGGTTCATTAAAATATTATGCCAGTTATCATTTATACTTCTATTCATCTTTTATTTACTCCATACTTTCCCATCATATATCCTATTTCCCTACTTCCCTTCATACATACACCCCCTACACATATGTTCACAACCCAATATACATATACACACATACCCCCCCCATTCTAAACCTGCCTTCTATACATCATTGTCTACATCCCTCCATTCATTCCTACCATCATTACATACCCTCATGCCTAATCATTATCGTTCATGTATCATAGGCCTAAACATTATCAATTACATAAAACCCCTAAATTCATGACAAGTTAATCAAAAAGAAAAGTAAAATCAATCAAATGACAATGGTGATCAAATTAATGAGTATACTAAAGGACAAATTACAAAGGTGCAATTCAAATTTTCCATACCGCCCTTGTCTCACTATTCACACATGAAAATTGCACCCATTCTAAAAACGCAGCAGTAGTACAATAGTTCAGAGGTCAAACCCAACAAGAACAATGTAAAAAACAAAATGATTCTCATTGTAGGAGACTGTTGAACAAACACTACTCAAGAATCTGGAAATCATACAGTTTTGCGCAATTGTTGCACAACATTCTCAGGTAACATGCATAGCAGACACAAAATCATAAACTACTTCTCTTTAGATTATGAGGTAGGATACATCATTCGTAATCACATTTTTTCTAAAGCAAAGCCTCAGTCGATTAATGTTTGATTAAATGTGCTGCTACCCAATTGTTGCGTAATGCCCTGTTTTCATTTTGGTTCGAGTTGAGGGATTGAACCTCGTGCCTAGGGTTCATGTAAGTGGTGTTAAATATTGAGTGGGTTGGGTAAAAAATATTGTTAAGTCCTTAACACTTACACCTACCTCATTACACTCTCTTCATACTATGTGCATCGTGTTTTAACCAAGACTGTAGCGTTATGTGGAATTTTGCATCTACAGATAAACACAATTTCCCTAGGTGGGTAGCTACACCTAGAACAATAAAATTAAAGAGTTTAAACCTTTTCCTATAGAGGATAAATAAGACAAGGGACCTACTTGTTATCTTTCACTTCCCTTTGCGCCCTTTTAATAGCTCTTGTCGCTCCTTCTTGAACTGAATCCGCTCAATAAGTACCTGCAATCATAAACAGAGGGCAAAAACCAATCAAAGAAAGAGATCTATCTACTATAAGAAAAATCAATCGAAATAATTTACACATATAATCATCATACATAAAGACAAGAATATGGGAAAAGGTGTAAACAACTTTGTTAAGTAGAAGGAAGAGTTACAACCAAAGAAGTCTGATCCCATGTCACTCATCCAACTTGAGTTCCATCCTTCATCACATCAAAAGCACCACACTCCGGCAGCATAACAATACTTGCTTACAATCTCAAACCTGAAACCAACAGTATCTCCTCACAAATTCTTCAAAGTCCAGCCCCTGATCACTATGATGAATGCTCAATTTATAAGGAAATGGAGGTGGTTTTGTCATAAATTGAGCATTAAATAGCTTTCCAATTTGGGAGTTAGTTTCCATGGAGGAAGGGATGAGAGGATAGGAAGTTATTTGATTCATTCCCTATCCAATTTCGAGCTCATAGGAGAGGATAAGAGGTGGGAATCTTCTATAATGGACTATAATGAAATAATATTCCTAGAACCCTATGAAGATTTCACTCAATCTCTCCTAGCACAGGTCAAAGTGGGCCTAAGTGCTCTACAGCGCAGTTACCCCTTACCAAGGTTGCGCTCGTCCCTCAAGGAGTCATTTCAGGATGTCTTCAGGCCAAGAAACTCTCAAGAATGATGGAATTCAATGTCATGACTTGTCTAGGGCATGTAGCAACTGAATTATGGTTTAATGAGCCCTAAAGGTATTAATCTGAATGTTGGGAGTGATGTGCTCAAATATACCTATAAAAGTTTCCCCCTAAAGCATGAAGTTGAAAATGATAATATTAATTGATATGATTTATGATGTGATGAGGAGGTTCTGAAGTGGATGGTGACATGCATCGATTACAATACATAATATCATGAAATTTTGTATTTTTCATGAATTGTTGAGGGAAGGCATACCCATGCTCAGCATATAAATTTTCGTTACATGTACATAGATAGTCGTCTACAAACATAGACCCATGATGGGATGACCATCAGTGTAAAGCCATCATACAGATGATTTAGTACTCTCCTGAAATCACAGCCCAGATGGATGAAACTAGATCCGTGGTCTTCTATCTTGTTCAATCTTTCGCTCAAGTATGATTCTAACCATGTGAATATGTAATTTGAAGTCAAACATGGGAAGACATTGTCTGATTACCAGCCAATGATGTAAGCCATTAACAGACACGAGAGAAATCACCAATAATGATAATGATCCTCAAGGTACTATAGTATATTCTTCATGGTGTGAATGGATGTTTTTAGGTCGAACACCATACAAAGTATTTAGGTCGAAGGTTAGTGATGTCAACCTATCGCTAGAAGCGAGAAACTTGCCATTGATGTATGCAAGCCCCAAGATACTGGAAGGGTGTTTCTAAGTCAACTTCTTGGATAATGCATTGATGTTGACAAGAAGTGACTCGACACAAGAGGGCCTTGATGTATCCCACATCAACGACACAAAACGAGTGTAATGATTGTTGGAGACAGAATGTGATTGACTACATAAGGTTGAGGAATGGCGGTCATGAAAATCAAGGTTTATGAGTATTGCAAAGGATGAATTTACTGAATGACTTCTCTTGAACATGTCAGCGACACTGAATGAATTGGCAACATTGACCCAAAACTAAAGTAATGGATGGTATGATAACCATCAAGAAGATAACCCAACCCAAGTAGTCACAAAGATGAAGTGAAAGTGTCATGTTCAAGAGCGACCTGCTACCATAAAGTGGTTTACCCCTTTTCCCATTTTCCGCAGTCAGTGTTGACTAGTACCTATTTATTTTTCATCACGTTTGAGGAGGATAACATATGCTTGTTGTATAATTCCACCCTTCAGGTGAATCCATAGCTATGTGATGTTTTAACGAGTATAGCAAAGGTGAAACTCGGTCTTGTCATGATGGGCAAGTTTGTCGCTATTTGATGTTTTAACGAGTTTAACGACAATTAGAACTTTGTCATTTTCATGTTTAGAGAGTTTGAAAAGGGACAAAAAGAAAACTCCACAAGTTCTTTTTCGTAGATTTTTCTCTCAAGTCCGAAAAAGTGTAAAATAATACAAGAGAGAACCTATTGACCATGTTCGATCAATGTATTCCTTCTTCATAAATAATCTATCTTAGTCTGGAAAAGGGTTAAAATTATACTGAGTAGATGTCGTTTCCAATCCGTTAACAAGCTAAAAAGGACAAACGCTCGACAATATTTTCATCTTTTGAGAGTCTGAAAAGAGCTTAAAGAGAATTCCACTTAGAGGAAAAAGTGGTGTCTAGGATAGCAACTGGTTCGGGTGATGTTGGAACTTCTCAAAACATGTTGATTTATGTGAAGAGGTTGGCTAATAAGACCACTCATTGCAATTGTTCCTCAAAAAGGGTAAAAAAACCAAGTGAAAGTGTGTGATCAACCAAGTAGATAATGACGATAGAAGGAGAAAAACCAAGTCTCATCTTATGGAAGAGTCTGATAGAATGGCAATCACGAGGGTTAAAATGGAGATGGGTTCATTTTTACAGAAGCTTGAGCTATAAGGAACTATGCTTGGATTCAGTTTCATGTTTACACAAGCCTGAAACGAAAAACTCTGCTTCGAAATGGTTTACATGCCCCCATCATGATGACTCGATTCTAGGTGCATGCCCCCCAAGCTTCATTGCATTCACCTAAGTAGACTTCTTGTGGCTATGAGGTGGATGGAATGAAGTTTCATATACGAGATCAATTGAAAGACTCAACTAGGATTTTACGAGATCTAATCAAAGACTCGAATTGGAACTTTTCTCCAGGGGACCTTATTTCATTTTTTAATGAGCTTGACACAAGACAAGGAACTTTGCTTAGATTCCTTGTTTCATTATTTAATGAGCTTCACACAAGACAAGGAACTATGCTCATATTCCTTGTTTCATTTTTTAACAAGCTTGACATAAGACAAGGAACTATGCTTACCCTTTGTTTCATATTTTAACGAGGTTGACACAAGATCGGGAACTATCCTCATGTACCTGTTTCAATTTTTTAATGAGGTTCACACAATAAATTAACTATCCTCATGTACCTATTTCATTTTTTAATGAGGTTGACATAGTAAAAGAACTATCCTCATGTACCTATTTCATTTTTTTAATGAGGTTGACATAGTAAAAGAACTATCCTCATATTCCTTGTTTCATTTTTTAATGCGTTTGACACAAGACAAGGAACTATGCTCACATTCCTTGTTCACAACCCATAAGAGGTCATGATTTCCAAGAGGTTCTAATTAGATGGGAGAACAATGATCTAGAAAGGATATGTAGCAAGGAATCCATTAGAGAGATCTGGTGCCAATGCCCCCAGTACATACTCCACAACATCATGGAAATGATCGTTAGTTGATATGGGCATGGAATGAGTTGCCACATAATTGACCCATGGCGAGGAAGATACCATTGGGACAAAAGGACCATTTAGAGAAGATGGTTGACTAGAAGCCATATTTGGATCCGGAAATGAAAGATGATCAACGGTGACAATTCTTCCTTCTTGCAGGAAACACATCACTCAAAAGAGTGTTGAAACAATAGCTCCCATGTGATAAACATAGTCGCACCCAAGAAGTAAATTGCAATCTAAATGGCTTGGGACTACCATCACATTGAGATAAACATTTTTTCCTCCCAAAGTAATAGGAAACTAAGGAAGGATCCCTAATGGTTGACTGGCTCCTCTGTTAAAAGCCAACAGATTCTGGGTAACATGCACAAGTGGCAGTGAATCAAGCGCTTGCCAAGGAGTGGAGGAAAGGATACTCACAAATGCACCTTCATCTATAATAGTGTCAGGTACAATCATATTACAAACCTGTGCTATGATCTGGAAAGGCACATAAGAAGGAAAACAACATCCTGCCAGTCGACTCCAATCAAAGTAAATGACCAGACTACTTGGATGGGGTACCATAGAAACAGGATAATTAACCCCTTGAGTTATGAGAGCGGGATGATTTTCCTCCTATCTTGATGGAACAGGAGGATTTCCCCCAAGCTCATTGGAATCTAAAGAAACAAAAAGAACCTGAG